>OMLM01001646.1:173700-191851 GCA_900302695.1 Helostoma temminkii | reverse complement strand
TGTTTAAAATGGCCCAAGTGGACATAATTTAATGGGTTACTGGGCTTGTTTATGGGCAGACAAACATGGATGAATGCAAAGATGTTTCAAATATAGCTGCTGACATTGTGACTGATTCATGCGTGGATGTCAGTCTAGTGGCTGCACATAAATGTTCAGCTGGGAATACACCAGCATCAATACCAGCTGACTCATTCTCAGCTGGCATCAGAGCCTCGAACAAAGTGGTAGTTGGGTAGTGTGTAGAGTAACTTGGTGCTGTTTTCTACCACACACTGACTCATTTGGCTGTAATCCACCGCTCCAGGGCAGTTGTTTAACTTCACGGATTGACGAGTTCTACACAAATCGAATCAAGTTTGCAAAGGATTACTGTTTGAGAGAGAATAAAGAGTTCCGAATAATCGCAAAGAAGAGCATGTTAATGTATGTAGATACCTAGCTGCATGTATACGAAGAACCAGCAGGACAGTATCTATAGTATGCATACCAACATCAACACATAAACACTGTATCTTGAGTCCCCACATATATAAAAAGAATCACTGATAAAAAACCTTTAGTATCTCATGCAATAGTACAATGAAAGGAACACCAGGCACTGTTATTTAGTGTCTCAACATATTAATGCACATTCCTAACAAGCTATACAGTGTAGAGTGGAACAGGAAGAAAAAAAAATAATTTGATTTGATGCAAAATAAAGTAAGTATTCATGAATTCTTACATAGCTAATGGTCGGATTCATCTTTAACCCCATAATGCTGATGAAAGGAACAACCGATGAAAGCTGCAGATTAATAAAGCATGACTCAGTGTGAAGATGTATTGCCCTATTGTTGGACCTTGCTACATTATGATTCAGTTATGTAGCACATTTGCACACTATTTATTTGATCCAGATTTTAAAACAAAGTATTATTTTCTTTTAATTTAATAATGACTGTAGATAAATATGTGGTAGAAACAACCTGTCATTAACATCATCTAAATGTTAAAGAAAATATATTCATGGAATAGGAAGGAAAATTAGATAAATACATAATTATGATTTATAGAAATAACTAGAGTAAGTGTTATAGCACAGACAATAGCTAGAGATAGTTACACAGCTTTATGCCACCCCACCTTTGCTAAACTATACATTTTGACCTTCATATAGCTGTCCAGATTTCCTAGTGTCTACTGACAAACAAGCAATCTAGTGTCATTTACCTTTAGATGCATCACATCAGCATATTTCACATTAAGGATTTTGTTAGCATTTCTGCTGTGAGAAATTGCACAGTAAACACTCTATCAGACCTACAGGAATTTCTGTGTCCAGAACTGTAGATGAAGTGAGGCAAAATTGACTTTACCCCAGAAATGCTCTCAGTTTGTAACCATGAATTGCTCCTCCCATACAAAATGTGCACCCCCAAATGCTGCTGCTTAGAAAAAGTTATAAAATGTCCACTACCTCAGCTCCTTATTCCTCTTGGTGAACAGTGTTATTAAACAGGTACCCCCTGTGGTACTGGATGCAGTAACTGCTGCTGTTTGCAACTCAGGTCATATATGGGAAAAAATTAAGAACTGGTCTCACAGCTTGGGCATAACACAAACCAATATTGTGATAAAATGAATTTAAAAACTCATATCTTTGTGTTTCACCCTCTTTCTTCTTCCTTAACAATCTAGCAAATGTTAGGCTAAGTTGTATGAAAAAGTCACCTTATGAAAAAGTTCTGGTGTGTAAGTAATATGTAGGGAGGTTATTGGCTGATAACGGTGTGTGTTTTCAGTGTGTTGTAGGTTTTCCAAACAGGAGGTGGTCCAGTAAGCCCAGCAAGCTAAACAAGTCTCTAAAACAACCAAATTATATAGTTCAATATTTATATGTCTCAATGATACTTGACAGTATAAAATTTACTACGATGTTAAAAGTTGAACCTATTGTTGATAAAGTACTAGTTCACTTGGAGTATTTCCGGTTGCACCCACTTGTTGCTGCTGAGTCCCTGAACACAGAGCAGCTCAGTGTTATACGGATATATCTCCTCTAAAAAAGGCCAAATATATCAAAACAGTTGAACTCCATGGATCACAGTGGTCCTTGAGACAATTATGAAAATTGACCTGTCTAACCCACCTTTCCTGTGGCCTAGAATAAACCATAGAGTTTATTTTTTGCTTTGTCTTGTGAGTGATAAGCATTTTAAATCGTTATCAGTACCCACGACAGCGCAGCCATGTACAGAATTTAATTTTCTCCAATTATATTCATTAAGACAGAATCCTGATCTCACTCAGGCATTATCAAACAAAACTAGCCACATATCAACATTGAATTTGTAGTCTTTGTTTTTTCTCATACATATACCACAGTGTGACACAGGACTCCCTCTGAAGAAATCTGCTTAAGTCTACCTGGTGTTTTCATACAGCTAAAATGACTTTGTACAAACAATTTAGCCTTATATCCTGTTATCGTATCACACGCTGTGAAGCATTGCTGTCCTTTAATTGACATTTTTTTGCAAAAATGTATGTCCCTAAAAGTAAGAGTTACAGACGTGCTTGTTTTGTAAGATGTTTCTCCTGAAACTGAAATTCTATTGAGATGAGCAGCAATTCAGTCATGTCCTAAGTTCTTCAACCTAATTGGTCTCAGTATCCACTTCACAAATTTTAATGTAATTTACAATGACTAACCGCTGTTTCAGGAGGGCTTGTCACTGTTGGCATTTGTCTCTGATTTAGTTGCCACTTTCTGACCTCTCATTTCCCAGTAGCACATTTTAATCAATATCTAAGACAAATGTTGATAACCTTGATTTGACCTCCCCTGATCGATCCAGGTGGCTATAACTGTAAATATAACTGTGTTAGGTGAATGCTGATATATCTAAAACAGTTTTTATTAGACACTGGCTTGGCTGTTGAATTATATAAGATCTGAGTATATTCTACATCAGCTACCATTCAAGTCTCACTAAAAATGTTTGTGTCTCAATTCCTTCCATTTGAAGATAAATGTCATATTTATATTGGACTATGTTGGCCAGTGAGCCTATTATCATTTTACAATGAGTAATCATTTAAATGCTTACTAACTTTTAGATTGCATTTGCACTGTAATCTCCATCAGATATGGATTTAATTAATAGTAAATGGTAATGATCATTTAATTAATTATTTTTCATATCACATATCTTTTCCTGCACCTTGTTGAACTGTGATCTTACTTTTTTGTATGTTTTATGCTTTTATGTTTTAGACATTGACAATAGAGATATATGACACCACTGAGCGTGAATCCTGCCTCTGCACTGTTTACTTTTCCTGTCCTCTCTCACTGTTCTGAATCTCATTTCCCAGGTCCCTCTCTTTCCTTCCAATCTCTCCCTAGGCTGAGCAACAAAAATAATGTCATATCATGATTAACAACTTTAGTTTAACAAACCGTCTGGTAGTTAAAGTGACTGTAACCTCTGTTATCTCTTCAAATCTTTAATGTCAACTATTGTAAACATGATCTGTAATAATAATCATGTGAAAAACTGGATGTCTGTGACATCATTTTTCTGTCACAACTCAATGTATTTCTTCCCAGTCCCAGTTTAGTTTCCCTTTGTTCATGAAATACAAAGAGAAAAATAATGTCATCACAGAATACAGTGTTCACTGGCCTGTAAAAAAGCAGCTCAGACTATATGCAATGCTGCAAATGGCAGCGTGTAGCTGAATTTCGGAAAGCCTTGTCAAGACTCGTCAGGTAGGGTATCTGTTTTAGCATGGATTTCAAAGGTAATCATTACACTCTGATGATGCATACATGCACAACTGTGGTTCATTATCATCAAGGCAGAGGCATCACAACCTAAGAGAGAGGTACTGAAAAATAGACTCATCCCAGGAATCCATGGAGCAAAGACATTTAGGATTCATTTCATCATAAGATCTTAAGCCATCATATGAATACAGCTCTATAGCAAAGAACATGAGGGGGGTAACATTTGAGAGAACAGCAGCCTGGCAGAGTGTGAGAGAGAAAGACCTCAGACAGCAGAGAAGAAAGGAAGAGCTGAGAGGTTGTGACCACCTACTGGTCAGGTGGTGGGGAAGTGGTCACTGTAATCAGTTATTGACCTTTTTATAAAATCACACCTGCATTGCTTTCAAGAGCTTCTTTACAAAGCCATTTATAGAAAAGACATAGAAAATACATTTAGCAGGGATAGGGTAGGAGAGATTTTTCAAATATTAACTGTGTTCATAAATAACAAAGAGAAAAATAATGTCAAGTGTTACGGTTAAAATTAAGGATCCCTTTTTAAATAACCCTGGTAGGTAGATCTTAAAGGTCAAAATAAGGAAAGGATTTAAGTTCCACAATATATGCCATAGTTGTATCCAAGATTCAGAAAGAAGAGCTGAGGTATTGTGGACCACAATGTGGATAATGAGAATATGGTTGCACATTGACTAACAAGTGTCAGATGTAATTCAAGGATCACATTTTCTCTTGGAGTTACTTTTTAACTCTGCATATATTATATCAGAGAAATGATCATACGTCTTACATCAGAGAAATTTAGAAAGCTGTCAGCAAGTGTCATCACACCAGTTTCTTTTCTCAGAGTCAGCAGTGGTATCTTCAGGAAGAAATGTTTTTTTCTGACTTTCTTTTTTCCCCTCCCCATGGCCCTTAGCAGGATGAGTTATAAAATTGATAGATGCATGTTTCTTCCTATCCTTGCTGGTCAAATATAAATATTTTAACCAAATTACATGATCCTCCCTACTTCATTTCAAAAACATTGACAGCTGTCACTCTCACTAGCAGCCCTCTCATTCAACTCAACATACTGTTATTGGAATGAGACCATTTCTGTTTTGTTTTTGAAAAATCCTTAGAACAGGATTTCTTTTTAATTAGTGGATAAGGAATCTTTATCACTAAAGTGTTTTATAATTTCCATTCTCTTCACTTCACTTTTACTACTTCTCAGGAGAAATTTAACTCTTGCTGCATTATAAATAATGTGGGACTTGTATTCATATGCTCATGATCAGAGATGGCAGTGACTTCACCCTTCACCGCACTGTACTGTAGCAGAAAAATCTGCAAGGCAGGTTTGTGGAATAGGAAAAGGTTACCATTTTAATAATTTTTTACATACATTACATCTATTTTGTATTAACAGAGTCATAGAAATACTTATTCTATGAATATTGCTAAACATAATAAGTATTAATAATAAATTCTAAGTTTCATTTACTCATTTCAGACTGAAGTATATACTGCAAAAAGTAGTAGAAAGGGGTTTTCCAACCATTTTTGTTTGCAGTGTGTGTGATGTTGCTCACACAAAGATATAAAATCTTTGTCTGAATGCTGAATTAACCATGAGCTATATTAGCGATGGTTCAAAGGACCGCTATATGGTACATGTATGTCAGAAAAGCACCTCATAGTGACAAAACCACATATGGTACCCTCGAGAAATAGTACTAGAATGCCAGGGCCGGTTGACTTGTGTTTAGCTTTTTTAGCTTGGGTTTTACCAGTGACAATAAATGCATTTGTTGAAGGTAATTCATCATGAAAATCTGAGAGCTGTCTATGGGACAAGCAAGCTATTGTGAAACACAAAAAAGATGCAAAACAATCATAATCAATGCCATCAGGCATTGAACAGTGATTGGGCCTAGCCAGTAGAACAATAGAATATTACTTTTTCTGTAAACATAATGACCATATTTTCATAATTAAAGTAAAGGACATGTCGCAAATACATTGATACTTAACATCAATCAATATCAACAGGCAATTTATTTTTGTCCTCCAAAATATCTGATCTACAACGTGTCTTTTTATTTACTATAACACAAAATATAAAACTACACTTTATTATAAATATTTAATCTTGCAGTTCAACATCCAGATATGTGACTCCAACTTTATTAATGTTTTTTTATGGTTTAGTTCAGGCTCTTACAGCACTAAGCTAAGGTCAGGGAACCATTGTAGGCTGGGTTAATAAAGAAAAATCTAACAGTCACTTCACACACAACGTCTGCATTAAAATTTAAATGCAAACTTGATCTGTCTTTAACCCTAAAGAAAGTACTTTTAAGGCTTAAACCCAAGCTCTCACAGAGCTGTGTCTCAAACCTCGGTTAGTGGCTTCTCAGTCCTGCTCATTATCTACCACAACCATCTCCTTGTGAATCACTTTTGCTTAATAAATGTGACGCTTCATTCATTCACTAATTATCTTGCATGGCAACATAATGATTACATTTGCCACCAATAGTGAAGAAAGCTTCCAAAACAGTGACTTGACCAGCAACCTCCATAAAGCATGGGTAAATGTATCATAATCTACTCTATCTTTAATAGTAATAAGCAACATTATTTTGGAGGGATAAAAAAAAAGACTGGCACAATAGGATTGGATCTGTTTATCAAAGGGGCAAGATGAGGGCCGGATGAAGGGGACCTCGATCTTCTGACCAGTAGGCAGCACTCTGTAGCTCTGAATTCACAGGAAAGGAGGAGGAAGGTGAGTACAGGGGCTCAGTATAACAGGTGAGCAATGATCCAAGTCTTTTGTGAACAACAAAGCTTGGTATTGCATTAGAAATAAAAATAAATATGCATTTTGAGATGAATACCTAAACCTCAATCATAAGTTAGAATAAAAGCACATCCTTAAATCCTCTCAAATCTTTCTCACCTTTTTAAAATCCTTACTTGGACATGACAAGGAGATATACATACAGCACTACACATCTCTGCTGACCTGCTGAGACACTGAAAGACAATTATAGGAGAAGAAGATGACAAGCTTGTCAGCATGACGGCTCACTGCGAATTCCATTTGTCCTCCAAGCCTTTATTCACCACAAGTCACACCTGATTGAACCTCTACAGGGGGATGAATTGCAAACATTGTGGCAAATCTACTTTGCCTATTTGGATCAAATCCACATTTTGTGATGCATATTTGCATGCACCATAAATACAGGTTTTCATATATAAACATATATATGAGATGCCCATGAGTCATAGAACCAAATACTAACTCGTGCTGCAGATCAAACACTTAATTGAACAGGAATACCAACATAACTAGAAACAGAAGAAAAAACTGAAAGGAAACACAGACTATGCTGGAGGAAGAAGAAAGGGAAACAACAGAAAACACTCAAGGGTATTTTGCAGTGAATGGATATGATAGATAAGGGTTAGGGAGCCATTTGTAATTTGTGAGTCAGAGTGAGATGTAGTATTTTGTTTGTTGTGAGACTGTGGGGAAGAAATGGGGTGATGTTAGGAATGAAAGCTTTGCCTACAACACCAGTGGTCATCATACAAAAGATCGGTCTTTGAACCCAAAAAACATTTGACCCATCACCCAGACATTCAGACTTAGACACCATTGTATTCTATAAATTCAATTTAATAAATTATGCGTGTGTTATGCATAACTGCTGTATATGAACAGGAGGCAGACTGGCTAGAGGGTGGGCTGATATTCACACTTTCTCAAAGGTGAGAATAAAATATGTGACAGGATCACAGAGGCTGTTGGTTAATTACAAGGTAATTAATTACATTTACCTACAAAGTATTAAGGATGATAGACCTCTCACTGTGGTAAACAGGGGGTGGGGATACATTGATTTTCAGTAGGCACAGGGTTAACACATCAAAGATCTCATTAACCTGTGAAGGCATAGCTCCGAGTTGTAGAGGCAAGGCAAGAACATGCTTTCATTAATAAAGCACTGAAAAATGTGCAGCCTGTTTTTGTGTTACCCTTAGGAATATATTGTATAGCACTGTGAACTCTTGCAAGGCTTCGAGCCAATAATTTATCAAATATTTCAAATGGAATAATTGTTTGAGGGAATTTGCATTACCATTATATTTTTAATTGTCCCTTTATATATATATATTTACATTCATGCTTTAGAGTGAGTGAGCATATAACTGCATCTGTGATTAAAAAAAAACAAACAACTTAATTGCAGCCATGTTGTGATTGAAAATTGAAATCAGTCATATAAAGATTAATAATTTGTAGTCAAGGGTGTTGCTATAAATGAAAACCTTAGGATTATTCCAGAACTTAATTTTACCAACTGCATTCTGAGTTCTGACACACACCTTCAGTGCATATATTATAGATGTTTACAGCAGAACTGCACTCAGTCCCAAAAGCCTGTGGGCTTCCACTATCCCAGAGGTTGCCACTGGGACAGCTGTTCATATAAACTTAACAGGTGTTACTGATCTCCACTGAGAGCCTCTCTCATTTCACACTGTCTATTTTCTCTTGTTTTCCTCACTCCCTATCTTCAGTGTGTATCGTCGTATCTTGTCAGCCAAAATATATCCACTATATCTCCTCAGCATACTGTACATGTCTAGGCGGACTGGTGTTGTTTTACTGGTCTTCATACAGTACATAATCATTCAAAAAAAGAATAATACATATCTGCATCAAATATATATTGTACAACAACCTTTAGCCAAGTGTATGGTTTAGAAAGAATGAAGTATAAAACTTAAGATTGGTTAAGATTAGATTTGTTGTCTCAGGATTCAGAATTGATTCCAATATACATAATAGATTTTACAGTGCATATGAAATGTACAGGCAAGCACAATATGACAGTTCATCATATGAACCCACAGGCAGTTTAGTTGTTTGATGCACCAGTGGAATGCACAATAGGTAGCCTCAGTCCACATTCACAAAATTGTCCAAGGTAGTGGAGAGTCTGTATTTTCATACTTCTATAACTGTTTGTTGGACTCTACTCTTACATTTCACATTAAAATATGTGACTGAATAAGCCAAAATATGTAATTTTACTGGGACGACCATAGCTTAGTTGGTAGTTCAGTCATCCATGAACTGCAGGATTAGTGGTTCAGCTCTGGTTCCTCCTGATCATATGTCAAAGTGTCCTTGGACAAGATAGTGAAAAACTGAACCCTTAGGGCCTTAAATGTAGCTGACGGACCACAAGAATTACCCCAAAGGGATTCATACATTTTCAATTATTATTATTTATCAATATAGAAAGAAAATGCAACCATGTCAGTATTTCGATAGATTTAGGTGATATTCCGTTTGGATCCCAGTAGAACCATAAGGGACTGACAATGTTATAATCTCTTGTTAATACAGTATGAGAGCAGATTTAAATTACTATTCAGTTTTATGTTCCGTGCAGCCTGCAGCTAAGTCTTAAAATTAATGTGTGTGTTCAGCATATTCTGTTTCACCATCCTTAAGTCTGACCCCCATTGCTATTGTGTCATCAGGAATCAGATACAGAATTTCATGAAAATGTTATAAAATAATGTTGAATGGCAGATTAGGATAAGTTAGAAAATATCAACATTTGTCTATATGTAATAAATGAAAAGAAACTTTGTTTATGAAATACAATGCTGTACATGACATACAGGTTGGAAATTGACCTCCTATTATTTCCATGTTAGACTACTATCTATTCTTATTAATGTAAACAGTAATGTCACAGAGGAATCCATATTGCAATTGCCATTTCAGAAAATTAGTGAAATCAGACTGTAACACTACTATAGCTCCCAGAATATTTATTCATACTATACCATAGCATACCATCATGTAATGTTTTCTTTCTTTGTATCTGTTTCTTGAATTGTACTTTGCCATTCTATTCACTTCTTTCTAAAATTATACCCAGCCATCTGTGGCAAATTACTTTCCCAAAACAATATTTTTTTGCACACGAATCAGATGGAAACATTTTTTAGGCACTGGCTCATGGTATCTATATATGTCTCTTTCCCAGGTTAATTGTTAGTGAGAGTGGGGGAATAAATGCATTGTAAAGGTTATTTCTCATTTCCTAGTTTTATTATTTTTATCATGAAGTTTGGTTACATGCAGTATATTGGATACAATATATCACAACAGCGGATATAGCCCTTTTATATTTCCAAACCATTGCGTCTAGAATAAAACACTGTTTATTTCCAGCATGGCGGGGCAATCAATGCTGGCTCCGCCATCAAGCTTTTTTCTTCTTATTATTGTATTTTCTAGATTGAATAACTCAGACAGCCTCAGTCAGACCTGCACATACCCTTGAGAGAGGACAAAAACTGTTACCGTCTGTTTTAGTGTGTTTGTGAGTGAGAAATAGAGAGGACATAAACATGGTATAATAAGATGTTTTGATGTAATGTCTTTAATACACTGCTCAAAAAAATAAAGGGAACACTTAAACAACACATCCTAGATCTCTGTGAATTAAATCTTTCAGTTCAAAATATTTGTTCTCAATGCATTTCACTATGTAATGAATAAAATAATCAATGGGAATCAAAATCATTATCCCATGGAGGTCTGGATTCAGAATCATACTCAAAATAAAAGTGGAAAAGTCAGATCACAGGTTGATCCAACTTCTGTGGAAGTTGAGGCCCAGCATTGTCATGCATCACAAGGAAACTAGGACCCACTGCACCAGCATATGGTTTTACAATGGGTCTGAGGATCTCATTCCGGTACCTAATGGCAGTCAGGGAACCTCTAGCTAGCACATAGAGGTCTGTGCGGCCCTCCAAGGAAATACCTCCCCAGACCATCACTGACCCACCGTCAAACTGGTCATGCTGGAGGATGTTGCAGGCAGCAGAACGTTCTCCACAGCATCTCCAGACTCTGTCACATCTGTCACATGTGTTTAGTGTGAACCTGCTCTCATCCGTGAAGAGCTCAGGGTGCTGATGGCGAATCTGCCAATCCTGGTGTTCTCTGGCAAATGCCAATCATCCTGCATGGTGTTCGGGCTGTAAGCGCTTGTGGTCCCACTTGTGGACATCTGGTCCTCATACCACTCTCATGGAGTCTGTTTATGACAGTTTGAGCAGAAACATGCACATTAGTGCCCTGCTGGAGGTCATTTTGTAGGGCTCTGGCAGTGCTCCTCCTGTTCCTGCTTGCACAAAGGATCAGATAGCGGTCCTGCTGCTGGGATGTTGTCCTCCTACAGCCTTCTCCACATCTCCTGGTGTACAGGCCTGTCTCGTGGTATCTCCTCCATGCTCTTGACACTGTGCTGGGAGACACAGCAAATTCTTGCCATAGTGCGCATTGATGTGCCATCCTGGATGAGCTGCACTACCTGAGCAACTTCTGCAGGTTGCAGACACCACGTCATGCTACCTCTAATGGTGAGGGCACTGGCAAAATGCAAAAGTGACCAAAAACCAGCCAGAAAGGATGAGGACAGGGAAATGGTCTATGGCTACCACCTGCAGAACCATTCGTTTATAGGGGATGTCTTGCTGATTGCCTCTAGTTTCCCCTTGTTGTCTGTTTTCCATTTGCACAACAGCAGGTGAAATTGATTCACAACAAGTGTTGCTTCCTAACTGGACAGGTTGATATCTCAGAAGTGTGATGGACTTGGACTTACATTGGAATGTTATGTGTTCCTTGTTCATTTTTTTTTGAGCAGTGTATATGATCAGGCATTTTTCTATATTCATAAAACATTACATTGTGTATAAATATGAATCTACTCAGTATCTTTGATTAGTGTCAGTGTTGCATTAAATTGATATTTTGTGAGTTTGTAAGTTTTGAGAGTTTAGTAGAAATTCAGGGAAATCCATCCAAACAAGTTTTGTTAGCAAAAAATCCAAACAATCTGACACCTAATTCACTGGTCAAAAGTATTCATTTTCTTTAGAGAAAGACAAAAGAAAAGAAGTGAGAGTGGAAAACGGCAAAAGATTTTCACAGTTTATTTAGTAGGACTGAGATCTCAGTGAGCTGGGTGAAGGGGGCTCTGGATGAAAGTATTAAGATCAGAGCAGAGTTTTGTAATTGTATTTTTACCACATCTTCAGCCTCCACTGCGGGAGGCATTAAGCTGCACTGAAAAGGAAGGTGGGGATGTTTCTTCAAAAGATATTGAGCCAACAGAGAATTCTAATGACTACTTGCTAGTGTGTTTTGAATTTTATCAGTCGAACATTTCTGCAGGAATCCATGTAATACAAATTGGTTGCTATAAAATCATATTTTTCATAAATGTAGGCTTTATCTGTATATTGTCAATGCAGTCTTCAGTATTGCACCATTTGGATGATTAGTAATTTACTATACAGTACATGCTCGTATACATATCTGCGTTCTGCTTGATTTGGGGTAGCCAGCACGGCTGGTGGAAACAGTAGCAGCATCTGTTCTGTTCTGTAATCCATCCAGATTTTAGCCCTGTGAGCATCTGCTGCAAAACACACCAAGAGAGGATCTGTAGTGGAGAAAAAGAGGAGAGCAGAGAATCTGTAGGAAAGTATAGGAAAAGAATCATAAAAATATGGAAAGCAAAAAAAAACCAAAGGATAAGAAGGCAGTGATGAATAGCATGCCTGTATGATAAATTATACATTTCAGATTCACATACACTAAAACAGCACATGCTTACACAGTAAACTTGGTATCACTAAAACCTTGAGACCCAGAGTAAAACCCATCAGTATGAGATGACAGAGTAGAATGATCCAGCACACTTGTGTCTTCAAACACTGTGATGAGAATCTGTGCCATACCAGCTGTCGTGGTCATTACAAGGTGGTGGCAGTGCCAGCCTCTTGGTCAACCAGCAGCTGTCTCAGCAATGTGGATCTCTGAGATTAAGGCTGGCACCAATCTGCTCTGATCTGTTCGAGGAAAGAGATGATGATCAGGGGACAAACAGCTCGAATCAGAGATAGCACAACTAATCCAGAATGCCATCAGATCACACAGTGAAAGTCATCACAGGAAATTACTCCAAATGCTCCATATGCCTTAAATGCAGAGATGAAGCTATGACTAATATGTTCTTGGTTAATTTCACATCTTTGAGAGTAATTTTGAAGACTGCTAGCACCTGTGTTGTCAGAGATGAAATGTGAAAGGTATTAATTTTCATGTGGTAATCATTTTAACTATCTCAGGAAAGTGTTTACCCGATCAGTAAACATTTATTAAAAATTTTACACCTTTATAGATAAAGCTTTCAACCAAAAAGTAATATGTGTATGTGAGAGACTGCTTTCAGGCTTTCCCCAGTGGGAGATTGTGGCCAAAATATTGTAATTTTCACAAAATGCTCCACATTGAGAGACACAAAATATAAACAAACAGCTGTGGAGCATCAATTACATCTGTTTTTTTCATTTTAGAAACAATATTGAATTTCAGCTGGCTCTTACCACTTCCAAAAGTTAAAATAAAATGTCCTGGACCATACATCCCTGGCTGCTGTTTGATCAGAGAGGACCAGCACTGTATCAACTTTCCTTGCAGCCTCATCACATAATATTCCTGAATAATGGCTTTGGCAGCACGTAAAATTAGATCTCCACTGACACTGTGTGGTTTTGGAGTGCAGGCAAAATGATCTAAATGACATCTTCACTTGCCAAGGAAAGATTGTTTTTTTTGCTTAAATGCAGTCAGCTCTTTTGCTGTCTCCTTCTTTGACCTATTTGGTTATTTGTATTTAAATGGCTTCATGTCCTGGGGATTTTTTTAAAGACCGGATCCTTTGGTTCTGAGAAATAACATTGATAATGAATGTTATGAATTTTCTCTTTTGCCTACTAGTGTTCACGTTTGCTTACACAGAAAGGCATTAAAGTAGGCGTCTATGGAAGAGTTTGCATTTGCAGTACAGCATATGGGAAATAAGTCAGTTGTGTAGACAGCTGGCTCATCACTTTTAATCGTGGTGTATATACAATTGTCTCTCAAAAAGAAAAGGTTTTAATCCTGCTCAGCAGTCCCATCCCAGCAGTCGTCTCTGCCCACACCACTCACACAGATGGCTCATAGACCAATGTCAGGGGACACCATGGAATCAGATGTAACTTGTGGAAGGTTAAAGATCATTCCTGTGTGACACTGAGTCTCCCTGGAATCAAATACACCACATGGACAGTGAGTGTGAGTGTAGATACACACGGTGAGGAACTAGGAGCCAGACTTTGGCTGCTCTATATTTAATAAAGTCAATATGACATGATCCTGTCATGGCTTGAAGACATATGGTAGAATAAAGTGAGTAGGCACCTTCAACTGTCTAAGCAAAAATAAATCTTCTGTTTAAGTCAGTGTTTCCTACCCAGGTTCTCAATGCACACAGGCCTGCTTGTTTTCCAACTATGCCTGTCCTACCTACTGTTGATTACCTGGATCAGCCAATAAAAAGCTGTAAGCTCAGGGATATTTGGAAAACAAGTAAGACAGTGTGCCTTGAGGACCAGGACTAGGAACCACTGGTTTAAGTAAAACTCACTTTATGACAAGTAATCACATTTTTAAATCATATATTTGGTTTATGTGATATATATGTATTTGTAATTAAATTTTAACATGGATTTTCATCAACATAGCTAGTCTGTTCATTAACCTGCAAATGATATGCAATATTGAAAAAAATAAACATACAATATAAAAACTGAACTGAATCTTTTCATTACATTAGATTTAATATTCACAAAGTAAGCATGTTCTCATTGATCTTAATATTTGCAAATAAAAATGGATGACTAAAATATCCTTACCGTATGTGTTGAAGACCAAATATACAGCTGGAGGTAGAGCAAAGCCAACTGAGCTAATCTAACAAATATTGATTTTGCCATGATCTGAAGCAAATATGAAAGGGTCATTAAAATTGCAGTATGTGGGCTGAGAGCAAATCAAATTATAATCAAGGCTGTTAAATGAACTGTTCGGCTTGCTGATGGTTTGAGCAGGTTTTTACACAAATTCAGTATAATAAGTTTTTCCCAGGTGATCGACAAATAATGCCAGTAGACAATAAGGTAGAAAATAATGTAAAGTACCTAATACTCACGGTAAGTTATGGCCAGGTTGATTAGTCATAGGCACTTGGTGTCTATTTCAAATTAACTGTGCCTAACTTAATTTCTAATTGGATTTCCTCAATAAGAATATAGCTGCATGTGCCTATAAGAGGTTACATAAACATAGAAAAAACAGAGCAAATATGTTTTCTTTTAATGCTTATTTAGTTTTATACCAAAGGTTACTATTGATATCACCAAAAGTAAACAACTATATGGTGTTTGATATTTATTCCATCCATGTCCATCCATCCATCATCTTTACTCATTATCCTGCTAATGGCTACAGTTGACTGAAGGCAACCCCAAATGACACTGGATTAGAGGTAACACATAGAAAACCATTAATGTTTGCATTCATACCTATGGGCAGTTAAGAGTCACCATTACTTTTTTGAATAATGGATTTTCCTATACTTTCTGCTTTAACCCCTGCTGTAACCCCATATGTAATTTACTCTTTTCTTACCCATTGTTAATTTTTAATGACTAGAATGAGGTTTGTGAGTTTAACTGATGCAACTGAGGCTAACCTTCAAATTTAAGATATAAAGTGAGAAAGTGCACAGGTGTTACAGAGACAAACACCCACCCCCTGCTGCAGTGACCCAGGATCAGTCCACATCCTGACCAAACACATTTGGCAATGATCATGTCCTCATCCCTGCACTGGTGAGTCCTGCTGGTGCCTGGGGGGAGAGATGCAGGGTGTGTGTGTGTGTGTGTGTGTGTGTGTGTGTGGTCAAAGGAAGGTTAAGGTTAAGGTCTGTGGGGAAAAAGCTCTAACATACAATAGATTGGTTGAAATTAAAGTTGTTTCTTCCATCACACCAAATCTCCCTAATGTGGGAACAGTAATGGAGGTAAATAAATTTATGTCAGCATTCTACAGTAAAGGCAGATATAATTTCATAATGTTTACTTTGGTACTAATTTGGCAGGCAGCAACTGTAAGAACATATGTGTTTTGTATTTTAAATGTTTTGTACTGCCTGGTTAACATCAACCAACCAATCTGTCCTACTCTCATGGGAAAGCTGCAGGACATCAGCTTCTATATCTACCACTTTTTCCAACATCACAGCATAGATTTTGTGCCCTCTGGCAACTGTCTGTCTAACATCACTGGATAGCTTGTGCAAAATATGACTACAGCATAATAAAATGTGGTGTAATATATTTTTTCACATGATTAAACTCCCCATGAACTAAATGTAAATTAATACATTTTACCTGCTCCATATCCTTTCAGGTGCACCTGGGGAATCCCCATCTGCCGAGTCTACTGATCAAGGTGCCACCATCCCATTTAGGAGACAGGTGAACTGCTGGAAACTGATCCTGCTGCGAGACCTTCTGTCTGGGCTGATACGATCAGGAAACAGCACATTTGTGGATTTGTTATAATTCTATACATGACTTTATTAAATTAATTATATATATGCAAACTTTTAAACTATTATCAACATAAAATATTGGTCGTTTTGGTATCTTTATCTCACAGTGTCGACACAGTCAGAGAGAGAGAGAGAGAGAGAGAGAGAGAGAGAGAGAGAGATTAACTGTGTATATCTAAAGGATTAGATGTGGCAATGAAACATTTTCGTTCTTTTAGTCAGCACATGTCAGTTGTTTTGGATTTATCCAACTAGAGATTGCACACTGCTAGTAATGTTTCATCATTGCATTTGACAGTTTTTTAATTGATTTTGTCTTAATTTAAGTTGGAATTCTGTCTTTTTGTATGTGCGATATAAAACTCCAAAAACTACTGCCTGCCTGGATGGCTAGACTGACCGATGGACAAATTAATGGGTGGATGAAACTAGCATCTTGGTGAATGGCAATAATATATTCTAGTCAGAGCTTAATTTTTTAACAAGCATTGGCGATGCATTTTCAGTGAACTCTTTAAACTTTGTTTTGTGTTAACCCAATGTCAGGCCCCGTATTCCACGTTTAGGAGATTAGGGAAAGTTTCTTTAACAAATGTTAACACTTACATTTGTTAAAGAAACTTGTTTCTTTGGATGTTTGTTAACATCTAACAAATTGTAGATATTGACAAATGTTAATGTAGCACCTTGTAAGAAAATAGTTCAAAGTGTCACTGAAAAAAATTATTAGGTGAGTGGATAAGCATACACAAATGAGAACATGGAAAATTTAAACATTGGTTAATAATCAATGTAAGCAGGCACATTCAGCTCCTGCTCCTCCTCTGTCAAACCAGATTAATACACTACATCCAAATGTGCTCTGGTGCTCCTCGGTCACACCTTCATCCATCACACAGCAGGGATTCTCCAGACAGCCTTCACTATTTTCCCCATCTGTCAATCAGCACCCACAGGCAGACATCCCAAACACCTCCTGCCAGACCACACAACACCTGCCACCTCATTGCTTTGCCACAAAGGCCTGGCCTTTACCTGGCTTCATGCCCCTCAGCCCTCAGGACGATCAAGAATCATGAAGTACCTTGTACTAGTAGCTATCCAAAGCATTAGTCTGTTGCAGTATTGGATTTGGTTTGTTGAAGTTTTCAATGTATAAATGCAGAGTAAGTCAACCATAGCGTGTGCACAAATCACATGGACACGCAAGCAGATGTGTTGGTAACCTGCAGGGGGCCCAACGATTTTGTCTATTCTATTTGCTATAATTTACCTCCTTCTGTGTTCACACCAAGAGAAATGTCAGAAAATAGTTGCTAATGAATGGCTAACAGCTAGATACTGAATAGCTGACAGAATCAATATTGATCGAGTAAATAATCATTGACAGCAAACAGCAGGATGTTATGAACCAGCTCCTAGATGCAGTGTCTGTGAACTGGCACACAGTACTGATCCTTTTCATAAGAACTAATTGTTGATTAACCTGTATGTTAAAACGCCAAATTGTACCATTATTACATTTCTAAGACTTAATCCAGTCACACTTCAAAGTTGTAAACATGGTTTTGTAAATATATATATATAATTTAATACCCCTGTAGGCATTACACATTAATCATTTCTGAAAAGGTTGCGGTTTTAGAGGTTAATATTTATGCCTGAGACCAAGTATTATTAACCATGTCATCAAACTGATAGATGACTGACAGATGAAATATGTATCTAATTTATGGATTGGTGGACATTTAATTGATTCTTACCTACAAGTGAAATGCTTTTATTATTGCTCAAGGCTCTGTTAAAAATCAAGTTTCTGAAGTTAAAT
>OMLM01001646.1:149065-173409 GCA_900302695.1 Helostoma temminkii | reverse complement strand
ATACACTATTATACAATTAAAAATAATTGATTGCTGCCACAGTATTCAACCAAACGCAGAGCTTAAAGAAAAAGCACTTACAAATCCAGCACAGGTGTGTAGTTACCAGAATAAACACATGACATCACTCTATTTGAATCTGAAAGTCCTCATTATTGACTGGTGGGGATGTGATGGGAGCTTTAGTTTATTCAGACTTAAGTCTGTTTGGTCTTTAGACTGATTGGAACTTTAGACTTGTTTATAACCAATAAGTTCTGTCTCAGCAAACAAAGCCCTCATTTTTTTTCCTACAGCTTCTGGATTTGCCATCACAACTTTATCTAAATGCAGCATTACAAACAAGACAAACTAAAGCAAACAAATCTACAGAAAATTACATTCTTCTCTGTTCCAGCAGTTGAGCCAAAGTTTTCTGTAAGCTGCTGATTGTCAGGGGACTTAGTGTCCTCCGTCTGGCTGCTGCTCTTACACACCTAGGGGATTTCAGGTCTAATCTGTCAGGTGCATGCTCAAGCATTTCTTTATCAACTTTATCAATACCAATGCACCATTGCCAGGGCAACATGTAGTTGGGTAGCCAACAGGTAATCCTCTTGCTGTTGTGCAAACAATAATTACTCAGCCTCTCCTGCAAAGACCCTGGCATAGGGAAAGACTGGAGCATGACTGACATCTGCCTACTACAACCTAAAAACGTGCAGTTTTTGGCTGTTTTCAATCACGCACTTATATTAAAGAGTTGCTTGTTGTTACGTGCCAAACAGTTTGTATGCTGTTGTGTACACAGTTGAAGCTGTATACAAAATCAAGTGTGCTGTGGTTTGAGGATAATGATAATCAACCATGATCGCTGTTTGAGAATGACTAAAGCATGACTGTTTTGATTCTAGCTCTCACAGTAGGTTAAAATCTAAAGCTACGCTATCAAATAGGTGGAAGATTGCCATAAATTCTGGATTCTTGATGTATCAATTTGGATATAAAACAGACTGTTGAGTTTGGACCTCTTTTAAAATATAAAAAACTACTTGTTAATAACTATGGCGAATAATTAATATTTTAAATTTGTGTGAATTTTTTTAATGGAAAGGCATGTTGCTGATAGTTGATGTAAGTAGGTACTTAACATTAGGTACTTAAATATTCTGATGAATAGCACATTGATTGTTTGTTTGTTTGTTTTTGCCAACAGACAAAGTCTCTTCTATTCCAGTGGTGTGTTGGTCAAAACAACAGTGATTTGTTGTATTTTTCCACTTGGAGGAAATTTAACTTTATACTATGATCCTAGTTTCACCACTCTAAGGTTCTTAGTCGGCAACTTGACTTGTGATGAGGCAATTTATGTGTAAAGCTCCATCTCTACCTGCATTTCTCCATTGCTATATTTAACACCTTGGTATGTAGGAATTCATCATTTTGGAGTTACAGTGTAAGAAAATGGTTTAAGAAAAATCACTTAATAAAACATCCCTTATACTGTGGTGTATGTCCAATTCCTTTCCATAATTCAATAAACACTTAAAACCAGTATTTAAAATTTGCATAAAACGTTATTAAAATGTTTTATTTTTTGTTATAATGGCTATGTATGGGTATCTTCACAAATGTGTGTGTAGAATTTTACTTGTGGAACTCTAACACACGATAACATGATAACATCGCTCGGCAGTAAATGGTTTCTTGGTTTCCAGCTTCGCTACCTGTCATGTCCATATCTGGTCTGATTAGCTCACTGTCTGTTCCCTCTCTCACTCCTAGCTCTCTGCCAGATTGTCTGCTTTCATGCCTAAAGTGAGCATTGCTTTATCCTGCCTTTTTCTGCCTTGCCTGGCTTTGTCTGACTGAACTTATATTTAAGCTCATTACTCACCTGACCTTGTCAAGGACCTCAAGGACTGCGCTATCTAGCACCTCACATCTCACAAACTCATGTGTACCTCGACAGCATATACCAACCTCCCGTAACCTGCCTACAACCTGCTCTCCATTCTAGCATAAATGAGTTTTCCTATCATATCAGTTCATACTCACCTGCTATCTGCGGGTATATTAATTAATATCTCCTCTCTAGTGACCTTGGCCAACCCGGAAGTGTTCTCAGTCCAGGCCCATGTTCCAGTTCCTGCTTCCTGCCTCCCTAGCCCGACCAACTTGCCTCTTTTAAAATAAACATATTTGAACTAATATCACCTGTCAATCTTGTAACTGAGCCTGTCGGGGAAAAACCACACAATGAAAGTTGAACTGTGCGTTTATATACCCCAGCTTCATGTACAAAATCATGATGAAATTATAAACAGACATTTATAAAGACTAGTGGATATCCAACACAGAGAATAATTCCTGACTGACTGGAAGACGTTTAAAAAGGGCAGAAGAGTACACTTAACAGTTTGAAGTAGAACCTACGCCCTTTCTCTTCACACCATTTTCAGTGCTGCTATGAACTGCAGGTGTTATTTCTTTACTTTCTTCAAGCACAGCAACCCCATGTAGCTCAGTGATGCAATAATAACCAAGTATGCAAATAAATAAATTACCTCCCTCAATCTATATTGTGATAGAATTCCATAAATTGATTCAGAGGCTTTGTTGCATGCAAGATGCATCACATCCAAGATCCTACTTAAAGTATCGATGAAATCTGTGGAAATGTGTATTTAATTTATGAATCAATAACAAGAGACATCCATTCATATTGGCTCTTTTGATCTACGGTTCACAGATAATTGGACTGGCTACAATGAAAGTACAGTGAGCCAAATAAAGCATGAAGACATGCTGCCATGATAACAAAAAGCAGTACACAGTAACAGCAGTATTAGATTTGTTTGGGGGTTTTTTCCATTATACTGAGCACAATTAGACCAAGGTTATATTAGTAAATAATACATATTAGCAAATTTATCACATTGCTGGAAAAACTGCTATTGTACTCCTTTGTCATCTAAAATGAAGAAAAAATTATTTCTCTATATAAAACAATGTGCAGTGACAATTGTCATGCAAAAGTAAGTGAAAACAACAAAAAATGAATTTGTGAGGAACACAATAATTTTAGCAGAAATTGGAGCGCTATATATAAAGGTACAAGAGACAGAAGGCAGGGAAAGCACAAGAAAGGGACAGAAGAATGAAGCAATGAGCTGGCAGGGTGTCTCACACTCCAGATGCATTCGTTGGAAACTCTCTGGAACACAAAGGTAGGATGTTTGGATGGTGAACAGCCTGAGGAAGTGTTACAGCCAAATGCATCCCAGTATGAATTATTCCAGCCGCTCTGTTTGCACAGCCAAAACAACTAACAACTTTAAAGCTGCTTTGAAAGATGAGTGGATGTGTGCTTGGATAAAAGGTGTACAGAAACTTAACTACAATGCAAAAAAAAGAAAGGAACAAAGAAAAACAGAGGGTTGAAAACACAGACACTGCCCTCTGTTACTGGAGTGATGGGTAAAGTAGAAAAACACATCCACCATCCCAATGTCCCAGTGTTATTTACTTTTTCATTAGCACATGACTGATGAAACACAGAGAATAAAATAAGCAAACGCAGAAAGGGACTACAAAATTGTGACAAAGAAAAAACAAATGCAAAGGACAGCATCCATACACAATCATGTTCATTGACTAATATATTACTGTATATACAGGCTTCTTTTCCAAGCAAACAGAAGCTGAGAGCACTCAACTAAATGTATAGTGATTTCAGACAATAAAAATAGTGCAGAGAGAAGGTATTGGAACAACTAGTTTTATTATTTTTAAAAAAAAGATATGTTTGTGGTATGGATTCTATGCTTATGCTCACAAGGTTTTCTTTAGGGGTAAAGGATAGTGGTGGCAATGATTGCCATGCGAATTGCCATGTAATACCAAGATATAAAAGACAACGTCAGGACATTACCAACATCCTAATGTCATAATCCAACAGGAGAGTGACTATTTAGAACAAAGAGCTTTACTGGATTGAGACAAAAGGATGAGAAGCTCAAAAAAACTGTTCAAGAACTCTTAAACAGTCAAAATGAGTATAACATCCTACAGCAATAAATTGTGGAACAAATTGAGGCTCAAGAAAAGGAGTTAATGAAGGAACAAGTAGATTCCCTCATAAGGAACCTTGAGGAGGCCAATAATAAACCCAGTGACCAACAAGAGGTCAAAGCAAACACACAGTTTCTGCCGCAGAAAGAAAAGATTGTGATCAATCTTCAACAAACAGCCGTATAAGTGCAAATGAGCCATTCAAAATATACTGACAAAAACATTGTATTGAATGAACAAAAGGAAGCCCTGAGAAGAGACCTTGAGGAGGCCAACAATAAAATCCGTCAACACAAAGAGACCATAATCCAACAAGATGAGGTGTTAATAAGTAAAGATCAGAAAATAACAGATCTTCAGAACGAACTCAAAAGCTTCAACGCAACAGAGCAGAGCTGAAAAACATGACAGAAAAATACACCCTCATCCTGCCCATAATGTAAATCTAGCTTCTCTTTTCTGTACATGGTCACAGCCTATATACCCTTGGTTCACTAAAAATCTCATTTGAAATATTTTCAAAATAAATTCAAATATTAAATTCAAATTTATTTCCCTAACATGTACTAAACAAAATAAGCTGTTATCAGGTTTTTGTAATGAAATGTTTGAATGTTTAGAATTTTGTGTTAGTCTGATGCCTGTACATTGCAAAAAAAATAAAATTTAAATTTAAAATTAAAATAAAAAAATGAATTTTCAGGCAGTTACAAAGTAATTTATTATGTTTATACATATATAGATAATATTTTGCTTAGAAAATCACATTAATAGACTCTGAACAATCATAATCAATAATAATAGCTGATATTCAAAGCCAGTGTGACATCTCTTTGATAAGACTGGGACATAATCAGCTTTATTTGGAATGATCACATAAGAGTAATGACATTACATTGACTCTAATGGAACAGTTGGAACTTTGATCATATGATCATATGAAGTTTAAAACATCAGACTAAAATAAATCTAGGATATGTACAAATATATGCGATTAAGCAATATTGGTAGAAAAAAAATAATGAAACATTATCAGGCAGGTGAGGTACAGTACATAAGTGTGTCAGTGCATGAGAGCAACAGTGCCACTAAACTGACGAGTATTTTAAGCCCTGCAATCAGTTAAATGAGTCTGCAGTTATCAGAGACTAACATATTTAATTCAGAGTTACAACACGCAGTTAGGTGATAGACCAGTTACTAAGGTTTAGCTGCTGGAGCGGGATGAGCAACTACTGAGACTAAAGCTTCTTTCACACATGCACTCCAGACTATCTCTAGGCGATAAGTATCATATTCAGGGGTGCTGTGTTTTTGGTTGGCATAAATTTGTGCACATTCTGGAATCACTTTAAATAAAATAACTATGGTTTTAATAGAATCATAGAATTAGTTAGTAAATAATAACCAAGCCTTAAGCATATTTACTCTAGATGTTCTGTAAATTGGTGTTGAGTAAATTGTAAATTGAGTTGCTAACTCATTTACAGTTGTCAAACTTTTCACAACGATGTGTGTAACACAACTTACACAGGAGAAATGACACATGCATAAAAACATTCAACACAACACATGCATAGATATATTCTATATTGGAAACCATCTTGAGAATTGTACAATGCACACAATTTAAATGACATAGTGACATACTGGAGAAGACCCACACAGACACAGAGAGAACATGCAAACTCTCAATCCATCTTTTAGAATTATTCCTTATGGACACAACATCTGCAGTTTTGTGATTTTATGACCATTGCATGTTTACCTCTATTTTTCCCCAGCACAGTCACATTCATACATGGTATCACCCTTAGTATACTCATTTATGTCTCATAATTCATTCAGCCCCTCTAAATGCCATCTGAACTGGTAACTATCCAAGACATTCATTTTGACCATTCTTCAGTTTACTCCATGGTGATTCTCATTTCTTACATGTGTGGAATAGGTGACACTCAGTTGTCTTCCCTGTATTCTGCTATAAACTCTACTATGCTACCTGTGAAGAGACAATACTTACCTTTTGACCCTGAAAGCCTGTTAGGAGCTGTCTGAAGCTGTTAGAAGCTGAAAACAGTCACTTACCTCACAAAAATGGCCTGAACTGTCAGCCATTTTACCTGACATTCACACCTGTGACCAGCTACCAGCAGTTGAACTATTGGAGAACTGTTGTCTAGACTCTTTTCCTGTATTTCTCCCATCGTGCCAAACTGTCATAGCATCTTACTCACGTTGTCGCCTTGCTTTTGAGTACTCACTGTAATGTCTGACTTGTCTGACTTGTACTGTCTGACAAGATGCATTTAATTGATTAACATAAACCAATAATTAAGCATCAACAGACTTGTGCAAATGGAAAAAACTAAAAAATAACAAACTGTGAAATGCCAGTTATATGTAGAAATGTTGTCTGAATATTTAAACTAGATAACTACAGGCAAGTCAATGAGGAATGGAATCTGAGTCATCATTCATTGGATTTTCTTTCTTGACCTTCTTCTACCCACTCACTGACATCTAGTCAATGACTTTGGTATGTTCAGAGTTGATAACATGACAAGTTTTGGTTTTATGCAAAAAAATAAATAATTAAACTTAGTTTTGTTTTTAGGGTTTCTGGTGGTTATTGTTTTATGTGGTTCCCCACAGTCATTTGGGAATAGGGTAAGTGCGCCTTGACATAATAAATGTGTAAATTCTGAGAAAAACTAGAAACTTGAAGTAGTATAGAGAATTAAATCCATTTTATTTAGTGTGTTTATTTACCAGTGTGTGAAATCTTGTCTCTTGAGTGAGGAAAGAACTTCTGAGGTGAATGCTCTACTGCAAAGACAGACACAGTATTTTGGTAGAAAGCAAATATCCTGCTTAAACATTTTGCTGAAACATTTAGTATCAGTGTATTTGTGACCTCCCAAATAAGCATATTGTCATTACATAACAGAGAATGCCAGAGTGACAACCTAACAGGGAATGTACTTTAGTTGCTAATAAAGTTTACTTTCTATGTAATTTCCATTAGATAGAGTTGCTAATGTGTATAGTAACTATATAGATATTAAGTACACTCTTAGGAAAAATAAGTATTTTCAAGTATACTATAAGTATACTTCTTTTAAACTAAAAATGAGCAAGTATACTTTCAGTATACTTTTTATGTACTTATCAGAGTTAACTAAAAAGTGGGCCAATTTAGTTCCAAGAAGTATCAAAATAGCATACTAGCAAGTATACTAGAATTGCATAGAAGTATACTTGCTATACTTGAAGAATACTTAAGTATACTTAAGTACACCTAATAAAACTAACTTTTTTGTAAGGGCAGGCACACAGCTCTAATCTCTAATTATCATTTGTCTAAGCTCATAATGTATGTTTTGCTTTGTTTTTGACATTTTATTATTGATCAGCAGTCTCAGAGAAAGATATGTTGATAATTCGCAGTCAGATTTTTTCCTATAAACTTTTGTTCTGATTTGTTTTCATTTTTTTTTATCATAAACCATATTTATCTAACAAAAATGACACTACCTTTTTTAGTCAAGTCCCAGGCTCTTATGCAACACCATTAAAAGTGTTTTTTGTGTGCTAGTAACACAAATGACTAAAACTACAATACCCAAAATCTGTCAGCTTGAGGAGTTTATTAGTTTTCCACTGAGACATTCTTCAAAAAGTTTAACATCCATCTTTATCAAGAGATCAAACATCCCTTACCTGCAACAAATTTACAGTGATCAAAAGCCTATGACTCAAACTTTCCTTCTGGTGAGCTTTTCAACCAAACATCAAAACTGTGTTACAAATAAATCACAGAAAGCACAACACAGGTAAAATGGTGTGTGATCCTGCAAGTCCTTTCATTTTGCGTATGTTCAAACAAATATGCTTTGTCTTCAGGAAGCTATTTTGTCTTTTTTACATTGACTGACTAAGCTTGCGAATCAATTACAAGATGTATTTTAATTTCTTTTTAAAAATGGTTTGGCTTTTAAAAGGTATTAATCTAGTGCAAATCACCATTACAAGCCTAAATCTTTCCTCAACCTTGAGGTTATTGACTGTGTGTTGTGTTTACCTTAACTTAGCCTACAGTCCAGTCCTAAAGTATTTGGGTAATGACACATTTCTTTGTTCTTGAAGATCAACTGGGTTGAAACCCACTGGCTGACTGGGCCCTATGTGTGGAGTTGTCATGTTTTCCCCTTACCTGTGTGGGTTTCCTTAAGGTACTCCAGTTTCTTCCTGCAGTCCAAAGACATTGGTGTTTCTAAATTACCCTTAGGTGTGAAAGTGAGTGTGAGTGGTTATTTATCTCTATGTGGTCAGCGTAATATATTGTCAAACTGTCCAAGATGTACCCCACCTTTTATCAAACATCAGCTGGGATCAGTTTCAGCCCCCTATAAGACAAATGTCAAAGCAGCTGGTTTACCAAAATTTACTGTCGGGTAAATTAAAATTACTCCAAAATGGCAAGCACAGAGAAATAAAAAGAAGAAAAAAAAAAGAAGAAAAAACTCCAGTCCAAGGCTGTGTGTTACATGCAACAACATCCATAAAACAATTATGTATGTCATTGTAATGCTTGTTGCATTATCTGAAAATGTCTTGGCTCACTAACCCAACATTAGGAAGTAGCTTAAAATGGTACTTGGAGTCTTGATAGTGATATACTGAATACTCTGTATAAGCTGACATATTTTTGCATAGTGCAGTGCAACAATAGGCAAGAAAGATAAACATGAATGAAGTTAATGATGAATGTGATATGATTAACAAGCCATGCTTTGTAAGGTTGTGCTTACAGCAGGCACAGCTGTGCTTTGCACTATATACTAATCAGCATTAAAAACACAACTGCAAAATGCACCTGAGGCTGATGCAACACAGTATATACTTAAGTGTATTTCAAGTATTCAAGTACACTGTTATCTTCAACAGTATATTTTAAGTATACTAACAAAGAAGTGTACTATATTTTAATGTAAATAAAGTATACCAGCTTCAAATCCACTTAGACTGTACTTCAAAATAATTGTAATAAAGTACACTAAAATCAATATTACAATATTTTGGGAAAATGTGCTGTAAGTGAAAGTTCTGTATAATTTTTCCAATGCACTTTTTTGAACTTTGGTTTTCAGTGTATTTATGGAACATTTTAAAAGGTATACTTAAAGTGATCATTGTTACAATGTACTGAAAGCATACCTTAAAATACATACATTAATATCCTGCAGTTTAATACTTTACAAATTAAAATTGCATGTATTTTGAAGTGCACTTATTCAGTTGCCTTGTACTAAAGTCACACTAATCCCTCTTCTATTGGGCAGCTTTCACACTTGCCACAGACAGAATTACAATCATATTAATGAAACAAACCAAAATAATTGTGGCATTCACCTTTCATCCTAATATGAATTTTAATTTCTACCGTCTGTCACACTCTACAACACAGATACGCTTCCAAAGAGGGCCCTCCTCCATCTGAACCGTAGTTGCATGACCACAATAAAACCATGAAGCCTCTTTGTGGTAGGTATTCAATAGGGATGTTGGAGGTTCATATAAAATATGTTTATTACACCATGGTTGCCCTGTACTAAAGTCAAGCACAATAATCCCTCTACCACTGGGCAGCTTTTCACACCCAGGGGCTGGCTGATGTTCACAAAGGAGCCTCTGCCCTGACTGTGAAGTCAGACTCCCACTGCCAGAATGTAGGCCATTACATTTATATAAATCATTTTCATTTTTCGTCTCTTACAAAGTTTCAGTGATTTTAAGAGCTGCAGGATTACATCGATACTGGAAACAAGCCAACAGTCATTTATAGGTCTAATTTTGATTATTTACCAGTTGCAATACTGCAATACCAAGATATATATTTTATTAGTTTTTATCATAATGATACAATTTCTCATTGTCAATGCTAATTTACATTTAAAAAATGAGAATTGTATGAACACTGTTTGCTGTGTGACTTAATCACCTATGTGTTCAGTTAACAGACAATGTTCTTTAGGAATTTCCACAGACCAGACTCTGGTCTCCTGCAGACATCAGACACAAATGTAACACACAAGTGTTTAGTGTACTGGTAACACTTTTGTAACACAACAGTGTGAAAGTATGGGCACTAAATATGGCTTTAACATGTGATGGCAAAATGTGTTGCGTAGATGAACTCGTGACATTGTACTTATTAGTGTACTACTATAGCTCATAAACACACATGATGCTAATAAGTATTAACATTTTGAATGTGCCAATAAATCTGTTCAAAAGGATAGACAAAACAAACAGCTGCAGCCACACAAACTTAACTAGAACTGGTAAACTGCTGTTCATAAAACCTGTGGCCAGAGGTGGGCAGAGTAGCCAAAAATTTTATTTAACTAAGAGTAACGATACTTTAAAGTAATATTACTCAAGTAGAAGTAAAAAAAGTAATCAGTGCAAACACTACTCAAGTACTGAGTAACTTTAGTAAGTTTGATCATAAGCGTAAATCTTTGGAAAACAATACCTAGGTAGGTAACATATGCGTGTATGTGAACACTGCAAATGACTTCCAGTGATGAGATATACTGTATACTCACGAGCAGGCTCATCGAGTTTTTGCATGCTGAAATGTAATCATTGTATAGCTGTTTTTTTGCACTGTATGTAAAGGAAACAACCTCTTCGGTTTTAGCATTGGAGGCAGTTACCTCTGCCATTTTTCAAGTGTTTTTGTTTCCTGTCTGCTATGTGTGAAGAGTTTGTACCGCTACGCCGCACACAAACAAACCACATGTGTGGTCATGTGACTGCATGGCTATGTCTGATTGGTAAAACTAAGTCATGTGATTATTGTAGTTACGTCTTATTGGTAAAACTAAGTCACCTGATTACTGCTGCTACATCTAATTGGTGAAACACTCATGTGGTAGATCCACTGGTGGCATCTCTCATTAGATAAAGAATATGTAATGTATCAGTCAAGTGTAGCTCAGAGTAGCGGAGGAAGAGGCTTCTCAAATCTACTCAAGTAATAGTAAAAAGTGTGGTGCAGTACCCTTAAGCACAGTTTTTTCAAAAATCTACTCAAGTAAATGTAATTGAGTTCATGTAATTCCTCTGCTACCTCTGCACGTGGCATTATTGATTCAGACATGTGTGGGATACTTTGTTATTATGGTATATGTGTTGATTTGATCTGTTTAAATTTGTAATTATGAGTAAACCATCAAGTCATTTAATCTGCACATTAGCAACTTTCTTGTAATATCTGTGTCTCAGATTTTGTGTTTGTCTGAGCATCAAATAGCTTGAACAATATAAAGAATATAACATGAACCACTGAAAAAACTGCAAAGGAATCTGAAAAGAATGGTCAGGACTCACATGTACTCAGGTAAGGGAGACAGAGCATTAAAGTCCTAACACTTATTACCACACTGTGTTTATGAGCTAAAGGACAAATGATACCCTTGTTACTAAAACCAGTTACAGCACATTTCACATTTCAACCAACTCTCGACATGCGAACGTTAAAAAATAGAAAAAAAAAACCCTCTTGTGTCCATAATACTGCCACATAGATAAACCAGTCAACATTATGGCTTAGTCACTCAAAGAGCATGACTAAAAAGACAAATCTTCTGAAAATGTCATGGTATGAGGTATTTCTGCTGTAAAAGACTCACACAACTGTGTTGGTAAAGAAACTTCACTGGGTCACTAAGGTGGGGATGAAGCATGACTGCACAGAGGTGAGATCCATAACTGTCTTGTGATAGGAAAAGTCAAGCCAAAGGCTATGAGGTGCTGCATGTAAACACCAGGTTTCTGAATTTGATATTACCAGCTCAAGGCAACCAGTGGAGGAAGTCAGAGCTGAAGACTTGGGATAATTTGTTTAACTTCAATGAATTATGAGAAGGCTAAGATTATTTTGGGGGCTGATCTCAGCAGAGGAAGTGAAGATGGGAAGTGACAAGAAGTTGGGCAAAGAGCCTGAGGGTGTTTCTGATCCCTTGGGAAGTATTGCAATATAGACCATGTACAAATAGGATTAAATAGTCTTGATGTCTGCTGAGTCACAGCAGGGTTGTCATTGAAAAAGTCTAAAAGAGAAGTAAGAGAGAGTGAGAGAGCCAGCAACCACAGTTTTAGGAATATCTTTAAATATTTCCTACTAAACACAGGTCTTTAAGGATGACTGAGGAGAACAGACAATGATAATTACAGAATGGGTTTCCTCAAAAGACACCAGTTGAGATGCATTTGGGTTTATTTTGTATTGCACAGACATAAATATGAAGAAATGATAGGTTTCACTGAATGATTTATAGTTGAGATGTGGTTTGGAAGTGATGTTTTGGAGAGAACAGCAGTAGCTTTTAATGGTATAATGCAGAGATCTGTGGAAATATTCAAGTTACGGAGTGCTGTTTGAGGTTGTGGCGAAGCAGAGACATCAAAGAATGCAAAGCGCTAAAGCCATTAAACTTCCACATTGTGGTGTGTGTGGAGTTTGGTCTGCTCAGGATCATGAACATTTTATTTTCTAGACACTGCTGTACAGGCACCTGCACACAGTACATTGAGCTGGGAAGCAATCAGACTAAATGGGAGACTGCACTGTTGTTATTTAATCTCAGTTATGTTCTGTGTCAAGCATTATTTGGCTCATTAAAATATCAAAAAGAAATAATTGTATGAACCTATAATTATGTCTTCTTGTGTTGTCTGTTTAATGGTTGTAGGGCTCATTGGTTACATGGTGGTTGTATCCAAGAATGGCACTGACACTCTGTACTCTGCTACAACATAAACAAATACCAGGTGTCTCAACATGCAAAGCAGTCACTGGAACCCTCTCTGTGAACTGTGAAGTTAACACTGGGTTTAATCCTTCGGTTTACCAACTGCCATTCCAGAGCAGGATAAGATGACATGGCTGTCTGGGTGGAAGACAGCTTCCAGACGGCTCTCATGTCACTTTGTCACAGCAGGTTTGATGGCACTTCAGCTGACAGGTAGGCAGTCTGGGAGGAGTGAGCACTGTCTGTGTTAAAGTGGTTTTGGAGTGATGGTGACACTCTGAGCTGATCTTACTAGCTTCAAATCTTTGCACTCTTTTGTCTTCTAACCCCTGGATCAAACACACTCTTGGATTATACTGAGCTACATATTAATAAACTAGTATTTATCCCATTGGAATTACTAGGCTAGTTCTACAGCTTCTGCCTTCCAATCTATTTTTCTGCCTTATATATGTCTGTCTGTATATTTAGAAGGTAACCATTCTTATACTTTTGTAATATGACCTTTATTTGTTTAGAAAAATTCTCCTCAGGAAAACTCTGTTCACACACATGGAAGTTGATAAGTCATAATGGCCATAATCAGATCTGTGGTCACTGGAGCAGTTGGGGATTTGTGGCCTTGCATAAGGGCACCCAGGTTATGGCAAGCACTGCTCTTTTACTTTCACAACACAGATTTATTTTGTGAGCGCAGGGCTGAATCAGCACTTTTCTGTTCCTAATACTGCAATTATAAAATGTTAAGTCCTGTTTAACAACTTATTATTTAGACTCATTGTGAGCTTATTTATGAACAAATACATTTTAATGAATACAGGAATTGGTTTTCATCAGGCCTGACTGTTGTTACATTTGGTGTTTTGAGCTACTCAGCTGCTTTGGAAAAATTATTTTTATTTTTATTTAGTGTTTTTCATTAAGAGACATATGATCATCCTTCTACTTTAATTGTTGAGGCAAAATGAACATGTTTTATAAATTCTACATACAGCCTGACTCATACAGCACAAAATTAATTGGTGATGTGTGCCATGCTGCAGCTGCTCATATTACTGACTATTTTTACTGCAACGGTCTTTTTTTAAAGATAATTGAATTGAAAAATGTCTGTACATAAACATTTTTTTCATTCAATTTCCAAAACATGCTATGTCACATTTTATTGTTGAATTATATGTCTCAGGTGGATAGACATCATCTGCCCTTAACTAGCGGAGATCATTTCTATATAAGGTGCTTCTTAAATTTTTCTTCTAATGAAACAGAAAAGAATAGAGCATGGATAAAGAGCAGATCATGAAAAGAACAGAACAGAAGATGCAATGTCACACCGTTAGTTACACTCTCATCTTGATATTACCCATCTGGGTTAAAAATATGCTTACTGGTAATGTGGAGAAACCAAATGGTTATCCATGGAGTGGGGCACTAATTGCATAACTCAAAACGAACCTACTATATGAACTAAGTAAAGTTCAAATTGTATACCTGATATCTTTGTCATTTAAATAGTCTTTATACAGGTTTGGGATTATGGGTTTAAATTTCTGATATATTTGTCATGGCCAGTAATGTATGTTAGGAGGAGAGCACCACTGATGTTAATATTTACCACCCAATTGCTTTTCTGCAGTTTTTGTCATTAGATGGGATACCATTAGTGACTTTAACTTCGGAAAATTGAACAATGACAAGACTCAACAGTGTTTTTTTGAAATATTTTGTGTCAGATGATGTACAGGTGTGATGTGACCTTCGTGCAGAAGACGTGGGCACGTGACACCAAGCTTTGCATTTCCTGCCAGTGTATTTACAACAGTGACACATGCAAGAACAAAGCTGCTGCTATAGCTCTGCTAATGTGCTGCTCATGCTACCGTTTCTATATAAACACAGTGTTCATCAACAGAGCTGTCTCACTTTCACAAGCATTCACATTAAGTGCAGGACACTGTGTGTACACACCTGTTAGACCTGTTTCTACCAGAAAGTGTGCTTGAATTAAGTTACTGTGGGACAACACCACGCAGCATACAATACCCATTCTTTTATCATTGCTACACTCTCTCTGTGTAATCTGTGAATTAAAACTTCAACATCCAATTATTTTATATTTATCACTTATGTTACCCATAATGGCTCCCACATTATTACACATTACAAATAATATCCAATAAATTTTTGGTACTTATGCTTCAAATCATAGCAATACATTTTCTAAATATTGCAACAACAAAAAAAAAATCATGAAAGCTGCAAAGTAATTCTAAAATAAAGGATGGTGGGACATTTGCATAGCATGTAATACATTTTTGTCCGGTGTTTTTTATGTATGTTGCTTTTCTTTGGTGCTTTTCTTTCTTTCCATTATAGTGGAAATGCCATTACATAGAATATAAATACTGGTATTCCAAGGCCAAGTTCTCTAAAAAAGGGTTTCTTAAGGTCTTTTATGAAACATTTTCCAAAAAAAGAGAGACTAATTTACGAAATAATGAGCTTAAGCAGCCATGTGCATCATGTGCTTGGTGTCATACATCTTTGTGTGCCAGCACATTTGACAACATATTGCTGTGATTTATACATGAGCCATTTAAGTCCTTTTCAGGCTATATAATAAACCTTGGTCCACAAATGTTCACTTAACCTGTTTCACACAGGTTGTGCTAGTACTGTTTATATATTTTCAATCACAGGGGGTGCAAGTTGAAGGATCTCGCTAGACTGGACATCTGGACAATTTACATCACAAAATAAAGGTCAGAACTTTTTAATGGCTTAAAGCTGAGTGAGTAATAGTCAAAATAAGGTGTATAGTGCTGCTGTTGTTGTTGTTGTTGTCTTTAAAGATACTTGCTATTCCAGTAAGACAATTTTCATTAATGATGAGACAAGCCAAGCACAGTGTGAATTAAAACAGTTTCAGTAAGTTCTGTCAATCTGGTCCCCAGTCAGCCATTGTTGATTCAACATAGATAACCTGAGTCACACCAGGCAGCCATCTATCAGAAGCCAAATAGGGCATAATTTGTTTTTTTTTCTCTCTCTTGATATTTGGGGCTTAATATTAAATATTCATATAGTGTAATTATTCCGACTCTAAATTGCCTGCATGTGTGAGTGAGAGTGTGAATGGTTGTCTTTGTCTATATGTGGCCCTGCGATGGACTCACGACCTGTCCAGGGTGTACCCCGCCTCTCGCCCGAATGATAGTTCGAAACTAGGGATAGTTTCCAGCACACCCGTGACCCCTACGGGGACTAAGCGATTCAGACAATGGCTGGACGGATGTAATTTTGCCAGATGGCGTTCATAAACACTGAGGCAAACATCAGTTGACGTTTAGGAATATTGCGCTATGCGTCACCACACATGTGCTAGCATAGAGCACCTTGGTATACAGTGCTGCTGACTGACTAGTAGGTATATAATGCTCCGTGCTGTACATTTACACATGAACTGATGTTTACATTGTTGCTCATAAATTAATTTTGAACCCCAAACGGCTGGGAAAAGGCTAGTTATGACCTTATGACCGCTTTGGCTTTCAATAGCTATCCGCAACCAACAACCCCAGAGTCTCTGTAACATAGACTGTATCTGTTATAGTCTATGTTTGCCTTCCAACATCCTTGTATATCACAGTAACCATGGAGAAGGAGCTCAGCTAGGACAATGTGGATTTACTGTACAGCTTGCAGCCTGTGGCTGCACCACTGGCCACAGGAGAGGAGGCCAGTGAACTTCAGATTGGAGGATGTAACAGTGGCAAAGTGCAGCAGCTCCAGGTGATGCCTAATTGTAGTAAGAACATGGCTTTTTGGTTCATACCTTTTTAAGAGACTGCATTCAGTGTTCAAGTGGAGAATTCAGGGGTGTCAGTTGATTTTAGAACCTTTTATTATGGATGGCAATTTCATATATTATAATACATTTCCTCAAGTCATTCAGTATTTAAGTTGTAATGACTGTGTCCTCCAAGTCGCAACACCATTCTAAACATAAATCACTAAGTAATTTAAACTTTGAACCTGCACCTCCACTCTCCTATGTCTTACTAATTAAATTTTCCATGTGTTGGATATCATTCTCTGCTATGATCTATTCATCATTCTGAAGAACAGGCAATTTTTATGTTGTTTCTTACACACGTCAAACCAAAGTCACATTTTCTTATTACTGATTCCACTCTTCAAGAATGAATATATGTGGTTCCTGTGTTTCATCCACCACTGCGACAGGTTTCCTTGTGGTAATTGCACAATATGCTGAACTGAGGTATGATTGCCAGCGAGCACAGACTGAGATTTTTGTTTGTTACCATTTGGAAACACGAGTTTTAGATTTTTGATCAATGCTTATTTTAGATAATTACAGTGCTCAAGTCACATTTAATTGTCTATGTTTAAATTTTACAAAAATAAAACAGTTTTGAAATACAAACTCAAACATGTTTTTGCATTGTTGTGTATTGATTCATAATTTATTTCCTTTCAAGAAATTCAGCAACATCCTGTGGTGGGTTTGAAGTGTACAACACATTTCAAAGATTGTTTTATGTTAGTCTGAATATATGCATACTTCATAAGAAAAATGTCATGCTGTTTCCAGCTTCATACAACATTACTGCAATATTTATAACTCTGTGAAGTTCTTGTCAGTTAAAATAAGCATTTGAACACCAGCAGATTATATCTCTGGTCATGCCAGTCTTGGGGTTTTATAACATTGCAAATATCTCCACAGACATATCACATCAGAGACAGTTATTTCAAATATTGATTTTAAACTTTTAAATCCTTCTGCAACTTTTCACAACCAAGCTGAAACTTCCAGTTTAAAGAACCGTGAATGTGATTTTACGCCACAGGTACAGTATGCTGTCTTAGCACATGCTTGTGTCCAGTCTGTGTGGCCCAATTACATTTTAGCAGTGTATGTGTATATTTATGTATGGGTGGCAGCTCTAGTATTTACAGCACCTATATGATGTTACTCTCATTAAAGACGAAATGCTGACCTTAGTGAGACACAAATGGATCTTTAAAAGACAGGCTCTTCCATCACAGTGAAATGGAGCACTCCCCATTTCACAATACTGCTATTAAGTTTCATCAAGGCTCATTACATGCTGACTCTATGTCATCTCCTGTGCGCTATAAAATCCCTCCCTGCAAACACACAATACCACAATAGTATGCATACTCCCTATTGTTGCTAGTAAGTGCCTCTTACAATAGAAATTAATTCTTTTGAGGTTTCTGATATCTACATGTACCAAGAAATGACTATGACCCTCTCTTTATAAATGGGCATGGTTGCTCTTTAAGGTGTTATCAGCAATACATTTGCTACAAACATTAAATATTTAATGGTAAAAACTGCAGTGCATTATTCATAAAACAATGCAATAATCACAAAGCAATATGGAGCTTTAATCTCATTGTTCATGATACATCAAATTGTGTCCCATTCACCCTATGATTGATGCCAAAAGGGAATTACATTCATTCACTGAGGCAATGGATGTAATTCATTCAAGACAAAATAGCAGAGCAGCACACAAGAGAGAGACACAGAGAAACTAAAATTAAGAGAGAGGGCTTGTGAGAAAGACGGACAGGATGGTGGGCAGACATAGCAGCATGCTTATATGATCTTGACCCAGCAGTCGATAGGGAAAGGCGGTGAAACCTGATTACAGACAGCCCACATCCCAGCCTGCTGGTTTTATTTCCCTCAGCCTGCTCAGTCGGGTAAAAGAAGAGGTGTGATGTTCTGTGCCAATACACCGTGGCTTGATTAAACTTTGAGTTTGTTTCACTCAGGTGTAATGTTACCTGTAATGCCTATATCTGTTTTACTGGAAGCTACGATCTGTATTTCCATTTCACACTAATGAAACAAAATACGCACATTTTGTTTCTTGTGTTCCCTTTTCATCCAATGTTTTTACTGACCTCCATATTTTCAGATTCATATATGACACTGAGGAGTAGAGATTACATCTTTAGAGCCTTAGTAGATATTCTTACTGACTCTTCTTAAAACAGGGAGTTAGGACTCTAGGTCCTTTTACTTGAATGGATGTGAACAAGGTGATGAAAAACATAGAAGTCAAACAGTGTGTGAAGGCGGCTGTCCATCCAGCTTCCTGATGAGGTTTAAATTAAGGCCCATCACACCTCATCAAGTGCACTCTCCATACCTGAACTGCCTGCAGCGCTGCACAATTGGTTTACCTCCGGGTATTTTTCCCCTCGAATACACACACAAGTTACTTTCGTCTAAGCAGCCTGTCAATGTGTGCTTTGTTTCTATGTCTCTTGGCCCCTCCTCGCTGCAGTGAAACGTTCAGCTCAACTTTTTTTCAGGCACTCCATATGTGTTTAAGGTTATTTATACTCTCTGCAGAAATGCACACTGCAGTTGATGGTGGATAATGACCCGTGAGCAGTCGAACAGAACTCACATCTTTCAAATCAAATCTTTTTTCCCTCCACATGAGGCTGTTTATTGAAATTCTATGTTTTAATTATTATTATTATGCTGATCAACGGGACATCAGTGAGATGTACTTATGCACGATTCACCACCCTTCTGTTGGAAAAAAAAAGCATGCTTTAAGTGATACAAATAATAACCCAACAAAATTATGGCGTGTTTCAGCACAATTGAATGCGCTGATAACAGACTATAACTGAACGATACATTAATGTTATGGACAGCAACAAAAGTGCCTACTTGTTAGGAGCCATAAACTGAGTGAATGAATAAAACTAATTTGAAACCATTTCATTCCATGCATGGTGGAAATGCTTTTCTCATATTTTTCTCTCAGACAAAATACATTTTAATACCTCTCTACCTACCTTCTGTTTCTCGACAAACCGAGTTCACATATAGCAGCACTATGAACACTAACACTGTCTGCTTTGACAATGAATGTTTTTCCCTGGAATTTATCACTTCCTTATTTGGTTTTGATTAGTTTCCTGAGGATATCCTGGATGATATTTCCTTAGACCTAGTGTTTTCAGTATATTGTTAAGGTCCCAGTGTCATTATTCATTTCCAGTTTAATGGATCAGTTTTGTTTTGAATTTCAGCTGAGTGTTTTTCAAATCAAATGAATTTTAGGGAATGTACATGCATGCATCAGTAACCATCTGCTTAACAGTTAAAATGTATGCAATCGACCTCAGTTCCATTAATTGCTAGAAATTGATCATTTAAATCTGTGAAGTAGCTAGAGGTTGATATTGGTATTCAAATACACCAACATCACCCGTGCTGTCTTTTTTACCCAGGCTTCTTTCTAGCCTCCCATAAGTGTTTTAGAAATGTTGACATAAATGTGATTATTTCATAGTATAGGATGATTTTGCTGCTACTGTAAAGCAAGAACACATAACCAATTAAACCCATGTAAAAAGTGGAATTCATAAGCAATAAACACAACAACAACAAGTTCTCTATGTATATTGCGTTGATGTTCTTTGGAACAGAAATTAGGATGTCACATCACTTATGGGAAGCAGCATGAGTGTATGAGTGTCATGATAAATTAGCCTGATGGAGTCTTGTAATTTTGAGTTACAGCAAGAACCAGAATTGTGGTCTGGGAAGACCCTGTGCAGAAGTCCTAATCTTGCCATGTTCTGTTTGAGATACTCATATGAAATGTATGCAACCTGACCACAAAACAACACAAAAAATTGTGAAATTAAAGACAAACCTGTGCCTGAAAACTAAGAATTTTGTTTAGTTTTTTGCCCAGTTTTTTTTGCCCAGTTTCAGCATGCTAAAGCAACTATTAAGCGGTGTCCATCAATCATCTACTGCTTGATCTGAGTTTTTAGCTTGCAAGGCAGCATTCAGTCCACTATTTTGGTCCAGAGTAAAAGAGATAAACAACTGCAGAGCATCTCGTGCATTTAAGTCCAGACATTGACTAGGCCACTTCAAAATCTTATTATTATTACTGTTGTTATTTTAGCCATTCAGAGGTTCACTTGCTGGTTTGTTTTAGATCAATGTCCTGCTGCATAGCCCAAGTGTGTTTGAACTTGAGGTCACAAACTGATGGCCTGAAACTGCAAAACAGTCCCAGACCATCACACTACCACCATTTAGCAAGAGGGGGCAATTGCCTATTGACAAAGGGCCAGGAAAGTTTGGGCAGCTTTTTTCCCTTAATAAATCAAATCATCATTTAAAAACTGTATTCTATAATTACTCAGGTTAACTTTCTGTAATATTAAAATGTATTTGATGATTTGAATCAAGTGTGACAAGTATGCAAAAAAAAAGGGGGGGAAATCCTTTTTCACAGCACCATATTAGATGGATTGCTCTGGATTTTTATACAGACATGCCTGGTCCCTAGGACATTGACAGTGATGGTTTTCAGTGAGATGTATTGAAAATGTTAGATGACAGTATGCATTTAGCTCAAAGCACCTCTGCTCCACAGAGATACAATACAGAGATGTAGCTGTAAACATGGTGTGAATTACAGGGGAGCTAAGGGGAGCTCAGCTCCACCTGATAAGGACACAAGTTCACTTAAAAGCAGAGTCATTTAGGGATATAGCTCTAAGAAACTGTCCACTACTGTGGTATAGGTTATAGAGGGAGATGGAAGCTGCAGACAACTGTTGTATCCCCTGAAAAAGACCATGTAATTCAAACCCTGGCTATAAACCTTTTGTCTTGTTTCTTGTAGCACCTAAACATGACTGAACAACTAAATCACATCATAAGTCCAGACAGTAAAAAAATAAAAAAAACAGCAACTGACATTTAATGAGTGTTACTTTCTCATCTGAAAACCTGAAAAATCACATAAAACTGGGATTTTGCTTTGTAAAGATACTAAAAGCCTGCATGCTGAAGCTGTATAAAAAGCTACTAGTCAAACAAATCATTGACAGAAAATGGTCTATTTTGTTTTATTCAATCACGGAGTCGGGTTCTAGAGAAAACGGGTTTCTTCAGCGCTCACTTTAGATAATTAGTCAGGGTGAATGGCAACCACCCAACACCTCTGTCAAACAAGTAGGCTACTAATGAGGAGAGCAATACACTTTCACCCAGAATATATTAGCATCCTATATGAGGACACTGTCAGCTCCTATTCTCAACCATCCACCACCACTGCCCTTAAGAAAATATTTTTCCTCATCTCTCTTTATCCATTTCTTTATATACTCATCATTAGATGTGTTGTATTGTACTACAGATAACTGTAGTTGTGATGGACGATGGCTACTTCTCGCCTTGCAGCTTGTTTACTGTAGACTTATGTAGCACTGTGGTTACAACCATAAGTTAATTACCTTGTGACACTGTGTGTCTTGTTATGGACATACAGTAGGCGATATTTTCTTTCATTGTAAATTAGTGTGCTGGCAATACAAACCAAACAACTGATTATGACTCTAGTTTACATGTAAGGCTTCTCGCTTTTCACGGTCATTTCCATACATGGTGCTATCGTAATCCACATGAACAAAAGCAAACTACAGACTAGTTCTGCATCATCCCCTGCAGAACAGCAGCTATCTCTCCCTAATCCATGAATAAATTGGTTTTGAAAAGGCAAATGATCCTCGGCTGAAATGTGGAATGTCTAACCAGCAGGAACTCAGCTATGCTAACAGTGCAGATAGCTTGGAAGACTAGTGTATAATTAGCATGCTATCAATGGTCACAAATCAAAGGAATTCAACATCTTAGCTACAGTGAGATAACCCCATTAAACAAAAAGTGTAATAAACTAAATAAAACATGTTGGCTATATTTTTTATATTATTTTTTACTCTCAGTAGACACATTTTATCAGTTACACAGTCGACATAATTTATATTGTGTTGTATGCCAGAAAATATGCATGCAAACCAGATAGTGGTGTTTGGAACAAGGTCTTCAAAATATTGATTATTAATTTTGGGGAAGGGGGATGCTAAAGAAAAAAAGTGAATGTGGATAATATGATGTTGGTGAAATAAAATATTTGTGCACGTTTAGAATTAAAGGGGGATCTCATTCTTCAGCTTGCCTATGATACACTTTACTCCTATATTATTTCTTCCCTGACCTATAGTATACTGCCAGTGTTCCATTTGCTGGTTTTACAGAGGAATAAAAAGGGACAATGAAAGAAAAAAACATTATGCTTCTGTGTAAAGTGCATTTTGTCTCCAAAGAATAAAACACTGTGTTAACCCTATGTTGTTGGGCCATTTTCTATCAGTTTTTATTGTTATAATATGAAATGAAAGGTACAAAGAGAACCTTCGCTTATTGTGCCATCAGTAGGCTTAGTGTTTTTTATTTTAATGGTTGGAAGAGGTATTGAATAAGTGAATGAATTAGTTACTTTGTATTTTTTGTTTCTGTCAAAGAAAAACCACAAAGACACAGAAACATCAAACACAGAGGAAAGCTTTTCATTCTACTTGGTTCCTACTTGAGTTTCCTTATACATTTTTTACTGTCTTCAAATAAAATACTCTTTTAGTTTTTTACACAGACTATATATGTATGCAGAGACAGTACAAAGAATTAACGAGGAAGTCGGACACAGCAAGTGTTTCCTGATGTGATATTCAAATAGCTTTGCTGCAATCACTTAAACCCAAGAGTACTTCAGCCCAGGTTTCACCAACTGTATTTCAATTAACAACATAAACAACATTAAATAATATCATGCAATTAAATGTCTTAATATTATAACCATATTTGTAGATGTAGCAACATTTCACTGTATATTGCTGCTGTATTAACATGGACATTTTCAATATAAAAATAAGGTAGGCTGTATTTTTATTACTAATATCCATTATTATTTATTTTATGGCACAATACTTGGTACTTGGGCACAATATATTCTGTGGTGTGATGCCCTATTCTTTTATTCTGTCTGCTTGACCAAACTAAAATAGAACGTGATGTCCACACAGTCATTTAATTCGTATTCCATTTTTATGTGTAGGTGTTACCCGACCGAAAGACCTTCCACACATAATATAACATATGCCACTGTCATCTCATATTGATTCACTTCATACTTTGCCCCAAACTATAAACCATTCACCTTTTGTGCCTTGAGGATTATATGGGCATGGGCAACATGAAATATAGAAAGAAATATGTCCACTTCACTTCATGAGTCTACACACACTGCACAATTTTTTTTCATAGCTTTTAACAATAATAACAACAAAAAACTATAACTATATATAACAACATATTCTTGGTAAAACTGGGATATAACAGAAAATATGATTCCATTGTTCAAAATTAATGTGTAAATAATTTAAGTAATTAAATAATTACTTAAAGAATGTTCAGCAGACTGAAAGACAAATATATATTTTTTTTAATTAATTTTTAAGCCCCAATCTAATCAAGGGTGGACAGAGTTGCAGCACAGGTGTAGGAGCCTTTTTGTGTAT
>OMLM01001646.1:113579-149045 GCA_900302695.1 Helostoma temminkii | reverse complement strand
GAGCCTTGTTGTGTATTTGTGGTGAAGATGATTAAAGGCATGATTGTGTGTTTACTCATCGCTGAACAGTTCACCGACATGTACCCATTTCTCTCACTCTGTGTGGCCATTTGCGTTAACATGCAGCACAGAAGCTGATGCTGTTCCTAACATGATGATCATGCACTGTTTGTGTAGATTAGATCCCAGGGGTAGACAGCTGATTCTGGTGTAAGCAATGTCTGTCTTTATATAAATATACATTTATTCTTACAATAATCTAAATTTAATCTCTGCCTTCTGCTGAAACTTTAGCTCTAACATTTAACCTTGCTTTTCTGCTCTTTTCAAACTGGACAAGACACAGGAACCCTAAGTACCTCAACCCTTCTACCAAGCCTTAAAAAATAAGGCTTAATGTTTCAACACAGATGTTTTGGTCCAGACCCAGATCGGAGTCCACCAGTGACCAGTGGACAAACCACTGATCCACTGGTCACCATGGTACCACACATGGTACAACACAGTGAATGGCGATTAACTCCACATAACCAAGAATTCAAAGGCATATTATATCTGAGAAAGACAAATTGCTGCTAGGAAACCGCATGATAGCCTTTAGGCCACCAAGAGTGTTGATGTAGTGACACATCATCATTATATCACATTGGTGTACTATGTGTACTGAAAAAAAAACACAAGCATCAATGTTTTTACAGATGATTGTTTTATCATTGTTGGGATAAAGTAGAAACCACTTTGTTTTAAATATCAGATTATTCTGGCATTAATACAGATTATTGTTGACATTTGGAGATACATTTACATGTAACCAGAAATTAATCAAAAGTTAATTATTTGATGATATTAATTAAAATGTGTTATCTGCTGCAAAGCAATAAGGTGGCACAATTTTTGCTAATCTGAGCTGAGGCTGTTTTTGTAAGAGCAAATTACCATGAATAAATACAGAAGAACATGGATGGTCTGACGCCAATGTTGCAGAATGTCAACTGAAGACTACAGTTTAATTCTAAATGAAAAACACTTTGCCTCCCATCTCAACAAAGTGATAAACAGAGATTTATTTTTCCAAAGATGATATAAGGGAAGCCATTTATTCTGCAGTTATACTACACCAAGGTGACCTTACTTTTCTTCTTTAGTGGAAAGTGTTAAGTTCATAGAAGCAACATTTCAAAATTATAGACATATATACATTTAAACTCTCTGCAGGTTCACCCTTCTTTCAAACTTACACATATGGCAGAACTGCTAAAGGTAGATGAAGTCATGTGAGCGTGACTGATGGAAGAGCAAAGGGCCATAAGGGGCACACTGCGGCAGAAAACAAATTCACTTTTTCTACTATCATCCTATAGGGAAAAACAATTTTGCAAGCAGGGAAATGTTAGTCTTGACACATTCAGACACACACAGTAATCTCTGCTGAGGGAGTGAGCACATTGCTGAACCTCAGAAGAGCTGTTTCTGACCCGGAGCTCCATACTGTGTCGCATAGCGCCAGTGTCCAGGCTCAGATGTGTATGCAGTGTGTGGTAATAAGAGAGCACAGAGGTGACACCAAAGGGGTTTGTGGGAGCAGAGAGTAAATGATAAACTGCAGAGAGCGGAACTGTGGGGAAAGAGCCAGATCAGAGCCAATGCATTTTAGCATCGAGGGCACCTTTTTTTAATGTATTTTCAAAGTTCTGACTTACTCTTTCATGGCCAGCCACCTTGCTTTTTTGAAAAGCACTCTGAGCACCTCAAGACAAGTTGATAAAAAAAGAAGCCTGAAAACTACAGACGCAGACAAAATGAAAAGAATTCTAACCCTGTTATGTGGACATCTGTACCCTCTCCCTCTGTCTATACTTGTTCCCTCCAGCTCAACAATAATTTGCAATTTAAAAATACCATATTAGGATGCTGACTGGTTATATAAATAAATTAAATTGCATACTTATATCCTTGTATGTGATTTGTGCATTGTAATCTTCAGGATCATGCAGGAAAATGTTGGTTTTCTTCTGAGTGAGAAAACAAGCTGATCACCTTTTTTACGATTGCCTGGCCCGAACGTTTACTGTCAGCATAGTATTAATAGCACTGTCAGTGTTAGCTATTCAACTTAATGTGAGATTTTACTATGCACATCAAATATTATAGAATCACATAAACAAGACAATTGTGGCCAGACACTGGGCGCCTTCTAAAACTGCTGATTCTGCTACAATATATCTTGCATAAGTTGATTATGTGTGTGTTGAATCAATGAAGTAAAGAGAGACGACTTCTGATCTTTTGCTGCATGATCTCAAAACAGTTGTGACATGATCACTTGAAACATGTTACAATAGATTTTTTTCAGTTTTCAGTTGGAGTTCGATAGCTATTCAGGATTGCTATACCTTTCCACTTGGTTTAGAGGTGATACGTAATACGCAATTCCAGGTGTAGACTACAGATGCTGCATATTATGTGCATACTGTCCACTTTTGAGGCCTGAATACTCTTTGGGTGGAAACTGACAAAGTGCCTACTTACTGAGCCAGTTGCTGTACTGCTGTAGCTGGCGAGCTTACTGTTAACTCTTGTAAACCAGGAACAGATAAGCACTCAGTCAAAATACCTTTCTGAGCTAACTAGTTCATTATTATTTTAAATAATTTGAAATACTACATTGTCAGAGCTGCTGTGCAGGGCTTAACTTAGTTTTGTCCAAGGATACACACCACCATTTGGACCAACGTTTCCCATGGAGGAAATTAAATAGATGTGAACTGTTCATCCAGGTAAAATTTTGTTTTCTTTGTTAATGCTTCTTCTTTTTTCTTCTTTTCCTTTGCCACAAAATAGCTTTGTAGATTTATTTGGACCAGACATAAACAGGCAACATTTACTTCACAAACATTTTTATACACAGTATGGCTTTGAAAGCTTGTACATGGATCCCATTAAATAATCACATTTTTAATATTGATCTTTTGGCACTGTAGTTTGACCTTATTCCACAAAGAGACCAAAAGGGAAAACAACTGTTAAATGAAGGGTGTTATTATGTGTATCTTCTGGGATCAACAGCTCAAGGCTGAAAGTATAATGTGCCTACCCTGGACTTGTTTTCTTATGTACCTCTGAGGAAGCTGGATGCTGCATCAACAGGAGAGAGGGTAAAGGGCAAGGGCAAATCTATTAAGTTTATATTCTTCTGCCTATGTTCATTCATAGTTGTGTTTTTCAAGTACATTGGTTATTGAAGGTTAAATTGACTTGATTTTCTGACAACCAAATAGCACCAACAAACAACAATAAAGGAATGATAGAAACTTGCAACAGAGATTCAACAGGGATTTAATTTTTAGATGCATTATCTGCAATTGTTCTCTAAACTGTGTAGAGAAGAATTCATTTTGGTCACAGTGCTGTAAATTTAGGACTGTATAATAGTCATTCAGTTACTAATATACACTGTCAGATTTGTGCATTTATGACATATAATACAGTAAATTAAAGCTAAATGTAATGTACATTTTCCTGTATAGTTCCTGTCAAGTATTTGGCAATAACAAAGTACATGGTTGTCACATGGGGACTATCCAATGTTTATTCCATGACCATAGAGAATATTATGCAGGTCTAATTGGACAGAGGGTGTATATCCTTTTTTAGATGACCACAGGGCTCTGTCACAGGTTTCATATTTGTTTCATTATAATTGACTAATATGAATACATTTTTGATACATGAAACTGATTTTAAAGGATAGTCTTATTAGTCACTAAAAATTTCCAACAACCTTTTCATCATATTCATGAAAAAAAAAAGTTAGTTGACCCAGGTAGCTCCCTTTGATAAAATATATTAGCATTTTTCTTACCAAATTCTAATTTCCTACCTTGACTAGACCTAAAACCCTTCCTTTCCACTGTGCAGTGCATTTAAGGCACAAAAAACACACACACATACAAGATGACAATAGCTGGATACATTTATATAACAAAGTCTTTGAAATGCTAATGTACAATGAAGGAAGTACAGAATTTCAATTAGACGGTCTTTGCATTGTAAAAGTTGGTCTTTGTTGCTGCTCCTCTACACTGATAAGTCATTAATTGCCCTTTTGACTGTAGCTATGACATTTAATTAGAATTTATGTGGGACTGTAAAGACTTTATCATTTACTGTACTTTTCACTTTGTACAGTGTATACAAACATTAGCAGACACTATAACTCTACATTAAAAAAACTGGATTTTAAACATACTGTAATAGTAATAGTAATTAGACATTACATGGTATGTGTGAATATTTATAATATATGTATTTTTCTAATGCATTTTAAAAATGGGATTTTTCTTTGTGGGCATTTCTGAACCTCAACTGAGATCTAACCCTTACACAGGCCAGGAAATTAGTTAGACACGTAAGTATTCCCTACTGTGATACCTGCTTTCATATCTGTGCCCATCTGTGTATATGTGTGTGTGGCCTTACCTATTGTGGCTATCTGCACCAAGCAACTAGCTGTCACATCTGATCAGGAAGCATATCACTCATGTTTCCCAGATTTAATTAGCAGAGCCTGGGTAAAGCTGCCCTTGGGAAGCCAGTTTTCCTTTTTCTTAATTGGTGCATTAATTAGATCAGAAAAACACATTGTGTTTGCCCACTTGAAAGCTTGACACTGTTGAAGCATTTTGCATGTACTGTAGGTGTGCCTCTGCATGTAATATTAAGTAGGAAGAGGAAAATAATTGTACATTCAAGATGATGGCTAAGGCATATCAGAGGGTGAAACTGAGCTCTAACAGATTCCACACAAGATACAGGTGACAGGCTCAAATTATTTTCCTTTAGTTCCTTTATGTCTGCTTAATGTCACCAGGCTATTACAAAGGCAAACCTACCATATATATGTGTATGGTATGGTATTTCTTATCAGTTGTTCATAATTCATAGATATACATGTTTGCCATATCTAGTCATGCTCCAAAACCCAAACAGCATATTGAAAAAGGATTACACTGCGTGAACCCACAGAGATAACAGCTCATGCTTTGCAGGTGCCCATTACATCCAGATGATAAAAGCTACCAAAAGTGCCAGATGAAACCCAGCAGGTTGCACACACACACACACACACACACACACACACACACAAATTATTATTTACCTTTTTGGAAGTAAGTTAAATTTCCCACAGGTTGTTGCCATAAAATTTGTTTCTGTATTACAGGCAGATTTTCATCTTCTTCAGTGATGTTCAATAATGCCACCATTTTAGGTTTTCGTGGGAAAGAAATGTTTTGTTAGTGCCCTGTTTATTTACATTTTCGCTGTGCCAATTACACTTAATTTAAGATTTATTTTTTCCAATTTTGTTTTTAAGGACAGCTTAACATTTCTTTTATTCTGCAACACATCTGTATTCAAGGGAAGCCTATTTCCAGGGAAATAAATGTTGCATCTGATGTTCTGTTTACACCCAGAGAAAAGTCTGCTCTCTGAAAATTGATTTTTATATATGGATTTTTATGATGTGCTCATGTCTGTTATCTTTTCACTGTCTGTCCACTTTTGTTCAAGTGACTTTATTCCACTGCTTCATTCCTCCTTCCTTACTTGCCTTGATTAAATATGGGTAAAAATGAGGCTTAAGACATGCCTCAGTGCTCTCATAGCCTTATCACTCATCCTGAAGCAAATTAAGCTCATTATAATCCATTAGTGAACGTCTTAGGGTTCCCTGTGGGCTGAAGGAGAGCATCTCGCATCTTGAACCTCAGTGAGAGGCTGGTAGCATTCAGAAACACCATAAGAGCTGTGTTTTCTTTTCTGTTTTCTTTTCCTGAGTTTGCTGGTGATGCTTGGGTGCAGCGTCACAAGGCTGCACAAATCCTTATATACTGACTATCTGGGCTAAATGGTTGAAGCATGTGTTTAGGTCAACAGTTAACTTGAGAACTAAATTAAGAATGTGGCATCCAAACAGTGTTTCAACAATAGTTAAGATAGCCTACTCTCTGATGTGTTGTAGACTTAGATATAAAACATCAGTATTCAGCTGTCCTTCATGCATACCCTTATAATTGACTCAATTAGCAATCTTCACTGTCCCAATTCTCAAGTCTGGGCACTGGTGGGAAATATATTCAAGTTATTCCATCTAAACCTTTGCCCGCCTACAAAGGCAGACTGCCTGAAAACTGCAAGGAAATTAGTCCCAGTGCTGCGATCAAACCACAGCTCAGCTGGAGAGAATAAGTGGAGATCCAACAGTCTTGTCATGTTCTATTTTATACATCCTTACTCTCCTGTTCTCTCACATCGTTTTAAAGTGCACCATGCCAATGGCTGTCTAATGCAATGCCTCATTATCAAATGCACCCCCTATTTCCATCTCTACTGTCAGTGTATTCATCACACAGCAGGCCCTATTCTCTGTTAACAGGCATGTACAAGAGGAAAATTGTAGCTCTAACTTCGTTTTCCTGTTAAACAACCTTGCATATGTTACTGGAGAGCAGTGCTTCCACCAAGAGGGTAGACAAACTTCAATATGTCACAGCTCAGAAAAACAGAACTCGAATGTGTAAGTTCAGGGACTCGTAAAAACATTCACCTTTATTGCAAAGCTTGGCAAATAAAAACAAGCTGGAGTAAATAGCAGACAATGTCAAAGAACAGGCAGCAGACAGCAACAGACAGGCAGATAAAAGGCAATGGGAGCCAGTAAAGGCAAGGTCCACAAAAAACAAGTAAGAGGGCAAAAACAGGCAAGTAAGCAGGCAGGAAAAACAGATGACCTATGCTGGAAAGTTAGGGCTGGTAAGGAGGAAAGGAGCTAGTGAAAGTGGCACAGAGAGCCACAGAGTAAGAGACTGAGACAGATAAATGAATAAATAAACTATTTTCAGTAATTTCATGAATACTTTTTTTATTCATAATAAAATACAAAAAAAAACATATAAAATGCTTAAACTGAGAAAATGTACTATTTTAAGAAAGAAATAAGATCATTTAGAAATGTTGGGATTGTAAATTAAATGTATCTACTTACCCAGTTACATTAGCACCTTTAGCCTATACATCAAGAGCTTTGGTATCTACAGATAACAAACCAGTAGCTTTAAATGTCATCCAATATCACTGGCAGAGGGTAAGTAAACATTTAGTATCAAATTCACGTTTAGCTATATTAAAAATTTAAGTAATTGTGTGTGTAGTAATGTAAGAAAAAAGTAAATTTGAAGACATTTGCACCATGTCTGAACACAGGAATCATGGGTGGATAGATGGCATTGCAAAATACAGGACTTTTGAACAGGAGACAACAGTTCATTTGTTGTTTCTGCTCATTTAGCAAGTACTGACCCAAAGCATGACCTTTCTCTCAGACTAACCTGGACACGTACTGCAGTTTCAAAAATGTGTCTATGTTCTCTAGAAAAATAAAATTGAAAACTTTATTTCAGTACCATGGATAGAAACATGTAGGAACAAACAAGCAGTTGACTGTTGCAGGACCATGGACAGAGACTAAAAGGGTTAACAGGGAGGTTGAATACTGGCATCCTAAAAAAAATGGCAGAATTAGCATTAACATTACCAACATTCACACTTCACACTACACACGGTGGTGTAGTGGTTAGCACTGTTGCCTCACAGCACGATGCTAAATTGCCCCTAGGTGTGAGTGAGGGTTGAATGGTTGTCTTTGTTTATATGTGGCCCTGTGATGGACTGGCATACAGTCCAAATACAGAACTATTCAGGCTCAAATAGATTTAGACACAAAAAAGTACAAAAGGTAATAGCTCCTGAAATGCTGAAGCATAATCAATCAGATTTATATATATATATATATCAGCATAAAAGAAGTGACTGAAAATCTAAAAATTTTGAAATGTAGTTTTTTGGACAAATCAGTACTCTCTTTGGCAAAGAAATAATTTATTTGTGGATCAGTAGCAAAGGCTAGGCTGGGAGCAAAGGCAACCAAATTGTGAACAATGAGCTGTTGACTCAGTGAGTGAATGAGTCAGCTAGTTAGTGATGCTAACCTTTGGAGTCCATTAAAAGTCCTGTGATTTGCACATATTTTGAAAAAGAATGTAATTACAACAAAATAACCAGTGAAATATGAATAACTCTACTCAAAGCCATACTACACTCTTTGCATTCAAACCCCTAAATACATATTTTTTTCAGTCCACATATGTATATTGTTCTGTGTTATGGAATTAATTAATGTGTTGATTTGACCTCATTGAAAAAAAACTGTGTACTGTACTTCTCATCTTAAACTTAATCAATCACTTTCAATTCAGAGCACTACAGAAAACAATCTAATCAGTTTTTTAAAACCATGATGGGAGAAGACACATAGTATTAAATAATTATATTATATATTATTATTCTAAGGATTCTATTAAAGGATGATGACTTCAAACACATTGTTTTGAAATCTAGGACTAAAAACTACGCTTGTTAACTCACTGACTTTAACAAAATGATGTTAAATTTCCTCCAAATTATCAAAGAAAAAAGAGGCTTGGTACTTGGATATACAGTTCATCACAGGCCATTTATCCTGATGTCATTACTGACAGTGATGTGAATATTAGTGTAGAAATGTGGCAAGGATCATTTCTTTTTAAATAAAATATAGTAAAAATAGTAAAAATAGCAACACAAACTTGAACAGGCTTGTGGTTTTATGCAACAGTAACAGTGATTCTTGAAGTACTGTTAACAATAATGCAGTGGTTGTTTGGGTGAAAGAACACTGATGTAGATGTATGGATGGCAATTCGACTTGCATAGTGGATAAAATATAGACCAGTGAATGTGTTTCAGAAAAATAAAATAACTAAAAACTAGAAAACTAGAAATGCCATTGATCTCTGTCTGGCCCATGCTGTTGCAAGATAAAAAGCACTGGAAATGGCAGGGAGAAGGAAGGTGACATATAGGCCCATTGAAATCATCTATGGTACATAAATATCATTTAAAGTATGAATATAGTGTTAGAATACAGTTTTAAAGTTTATATAAATATATAATAATATAATGTAGTAGTTGCTTGTTTACGCTCTCTAATTTCCACTCACCCCAGCTGGTCATGGCAGATGGCCACCCACTCTGAGCCTAGTTCTGCCTGAGGTTTCTTTCATTAAAGGGAGTTTTTCGTCTCCACCATCACCCAGTGTTTGCTCATGTGGACTTGTTGGGTTTTCTATAAAATTTTACAGTTGTATTGTTCTATTCTGTAAGGTCTTAAACTTTAGCACTATATAAATAAACTGAAATGCATTTTGTGTAAATAAGGGGAATTACTGGATGTTTCTTCAAATACGTATCTGAATTATGTTAATTAAACTGTACTTTTAGAAATACGGCAATGTATGAAAAACAGCATGTGTAAGTTCTTCATTCTTTTAATCATAAAAAAGCTTCATCCTTTTAACTTTTCCAAGTGTGCTTTTGCATAAGATGTTTTTTTTTTTATAAACACCCAGTAGAACCATTTTTTATGATCATCTATAAGTCTCGTAATGTTTATGGGATGTGGAACCCTTGTCTGTATCTCTGAGGAAAACAAGAAGAAAAGTTTCTTTTTTCATTCAACAAAGGTAGAAGTAAAGGTCATGCAAACAAAACATGATTTAATACATTTAAAATTCTACCTTAGAAACTGGCTCTGTAAGTTATTTCTTAGTCAGCTGTTTTCTACAGGAGTACAAAAACTACACTCCATCAAACAGATGTATCAAGCATTTGTGAGAGGTATGTTTAAGATAATGGATAATGGGGAAATATGACTAAAACATATCTGCATCATTTATCTTTTTTATGAATCACACATTAAATCTCTTTATATGATATTTTAATGTTCTTTCATTCCTGAAATCAATAGTCCTTTTATGATTCATATATGATTATATCAAAGAGCTGAATGGTCCACACTGAAAGTCAATGTGTCTTGCATGACTACCTTTGCAGCAATGCTCCTGAATGTGAATATGCTCAAATCAAAGGCTATAAACATGCATCACAACATGGCTCTTTATCTCTCAACAGGGAATAACTTAAACCTCAGATGAAACATTGCTCTTATGCATCAGGATTTGAAAGCAACATGATGTAAATACACAGTCACAGGCCTTTTGGACTGTATGTTACTCACAATCTTGTTTTTGTAGTTGAGTTTGGTTGTTTGGTTATATTTCTTTTATTCAGCTGTCTTAGAAATGTGCCACCAGCAATGTTTTCAAAAAGTAATAAATTCTTTTATCATTCTTGTATCCAAGTCTGTGAATCACTTACATGTAGTTGCTACAATTCTGCCTCCCTCACTAATCTGCATAACTGCATTATATGATACTAATGTTTCAAATGTTACAGAAAAGATAGAAACACATAGAGGAGTAGAACACAATAGTTCTTGACCTAGAAATACTTTATGGCCTGGTTGCAAAATCAATGACACACTAGCTCTAGTTGACAAATTATAAATTTATTAGTAAAGAATACTTTGACACACACGAAGGATAAGGAACAACCATACAGTTTTCAGTCTCTCACAAGTTCGCAAACAGTATGCAAGTGTAATTCTAATCTAAATGGCTGGTGTGTTCCTTTAAAACCTTTCGGAGAGAAGTTAGTGATAATGATTAATATCTGATGAACGGGACTGAAAAATGACTCAGACGTGTTTATTGAAATTTATCATCAGGGACTCACAATAGTAGGTCAACGCAGACAGTAGTTAAAACAACTGTCAGTATGTGTTCAGATTTTTATCGCAATTGTAAAATGATTTAAATAAATAAATCAATTAGCAAAATCTTTTTTTCTACCCTACTATTATCCTTCTCCTTTTTATTTGTCAATCGATGATAATACCAGGTACAGACACCATGGCAGGAAGCAAAAACAATGGGGGCAGTTGACTGCAGGTTTTTAATTAGATCCCATTAGCTAAGTAATTGTATCATGAATGCTCACAATGAACTCTGATTACTTGTGGAGGTCTAAATGAGAAAATCAGTGGTGGGCAGCTATAGGTAAGGGAGAGTTCAGGCGTGCTGCAGGTGGCTGTCCTGGGGGAAGTCTGTGTGACAAATGATTCAACATTCATGTTCATTTATCCCTGTTCGAACAGGAACATGGTTCTGTAAGACCAGTGTCTGGCATTGTTCCATTTTTCTTGTCATTTGTTTGGAATAGTAGTAAGAGCATTCAGTTTTCTCATTCTATGTAATGTCAGTCATTTTGTTCCTGCACTCTGTGTGTATGTCTTTCTGTCTGCCTATATCCTGAGGCTAAATGCCCTGCAGTGTTCCCAGGTTGGCCAGTTCCTTCCATCTCCCCAGGCTCTGTGTCTTTGTGTACTTTCAGCCTTGTTATGCTGTCAGAACAGTCATTCAATCAGGCTGAAGAGGAGTCATTCTACAGATAAGGTCCGTGCTGAAGGAGCTTTCTCTTTACACTCCTCCATATGTCACTTGAGATTGTCTTCTTGCTTATCAATGGTGAACATTTGCATCTTTTCCCTGATTTTTCCCCTACCTCTCTATCTCTTTGCAGCCTCCCTCAAACTCACCTTATCTCATAGTAACTCTGAATTACTTACTCATGTTCCTACTTGCGCCAACTGCTTTCCATTCTACTCTCATCCACCCATCTTCAACAAATGCACTGTCAAATTCTGCTTTTATCTAGCATTAGGGGCTGAAGATATATTGTAAATGAATGTTCTCATCGTTTTATTTGCTGCCAGTACAGGCAATTATATGCATTTTATATTCAGACATTCAAAAGACATAAGAGTGAAATAGTTGCCTGCAGCCATGCTTGGGCCCCCTCTGTGTATTATAGGCAGCCATTTTTGCCTAAGTGACTGCTCAGCATGCCTCAGTTATCAAAGAGTCAAATGACAAATGCAAGTGACAGAAAATACATGTGCAACTTGCATGGAAATAAACTGGGAAATATGTAAGGGTAGTTTGAAGCTATTGATGCATTTTTCTGCTAATACTTTTCTGTGTGTGTGTGTGTGTGTGTGTGTGTGTGTGTTTACTGCTAACATGTCACCATCAAATAAACAAATTTGGGGCTGGAGCTTCCAAGCAAGCAGTTTTAATTTTTAGGTGATGTGACTAGCTTATTTTGTTCACTAATGAAATAATTAGTTGACTCTACTCATAGAAATATAAATTAGAAGATTTTAATGGTTGTCGTAAATAATAATTTATTGCAGATATTGCTCCCACACTAAATGAATCCATATAGCAAATAAAAGCCAGTGGAAGCTGCAGCCAACATTTATGTCTGTTCGCATCTAATTTTCACCCACTCTAGGATATTTATTAAGCTTATATTTTCTCAAGGGAGACATCACCTATAAATATAAAGCAACAGTTAGTTTAAATATGTGCTTTTTTGAGATGGTGTTTATTCTTTAAACCATCTACAAGCGGCTATCTTAACACGAGTGGCAGTACCTGTGGGATGTACAAGGCAACAAGCTGGACTTCCTGGATTAGGCTGGATGTCAGGGCAAGCAAATGGCCCCTGAGGCGAGGCGCCTGCTGCTACTCTATACTTGGCATTAGCTCTAAAATTCTTACTCGAGGGACAGAACTGATCAACATCACATGTAGAACTCATCCCCACCCACCCGCACTTTTTCTCTTCTGTCTGCTCTTTCGTTGCCTTCTCATATTCCTCTTAGTCCTGCTCTATACGTTCTAGCCATCCCTCTTCTGGGTTGCGTGGCATGAAATATGACCAGGGGTGCAGAGAAAGGCCCAAACTGTGCAATTTATCAGCATTAGAGACATACAGTAGAGAGGCACAGACAGTACAGCCTAAACAGTCAGCTGAATGGAACTGACTACCGTAGGTAATCAGGGGTAGCACCACAAAATTTCTGTTTGCATCTCAGAATAACTCCTCTATTAGAAAAATGTGCAGGGATACGCATACTACATACATGTGCAGGGAAGTGTTATGCTAATACATCTTTTATTTTTCTTCTTCTTTGTGTCCATGTTTCTTTTTTCTACTTTCTCTGGCCTTCCATGTCTATCACAAGTTTTTTCTGTTTTCCCTTTGGATTCTCTGTCCTTCTAATCTTTTTTTAACTGGTTTCTGCTGTCTGTGCTTCTATTCCAGACAACACAAATGTTTCAGTTTCTGAATATTGTGAGTGATGTAGCTGATCATGCAGAGTTTCATTCCACCATTGTGGGACAACTGAGCTAAAGAGCCTTGGATCTTTTGCAGTTTGGTGTTGGGACCACCATGTGGCACTCAATGGCTGAGCCCAATACAAATTACAAATGCAGTACAGAATGTTTAATCTTTATTGTGACTGTTTCATAATACCCATTAATTATAAATAATGTTTGCACAGGTGGTATTAATTCTGCCTCTAAACTAGACAGTGATATTAAGCTATCACACCTGTAAAAATAATAAAAAAAAAACAAAACTCACTATATAGATGCTTCTCAGCATAGACATTATAATTCTAGCACTGATCTACAGTGTTAACTATGACAGGGACATGGAACTTGCGTATGAATATTTCTATAGCATGACATGCTAAAGGATATGTCTCCATCCATCCTCCGTCCAAACCTGCAGCTTGTTGTTACACCATACATACATGAGCCTGTGTTGTTACCAGGCCAAAAATGTAGATGATACTTTCACACACAATTCAGCTTGATTGCTTGCAAATTACAGAGCAGACAGTCAGACCTAAAGGTCAAATTTGAGAAACAAATAGGATTTGTCAGTGGCAAATGGACATAGTAATTCATCTAATTCATTACAGCATGCATAAAGAAATAGGATGACAAGTCAGCTACTGCAAACTGTTTATGTCATGTATTTTAGATGTCAAAATTGCACTTGGGATCTAATTGATCTATTTTGTTGGGTCTAACGTGCTACAAATAATTTCATAATTAACATGCGTTCTGTGAAACGATATAATAAAATCTTCAAGGTTTCACTCATCAACATGAACTTCTAGATACATATGTCAGATGTAAGCATTCACATCTATAAAGTTCATTTACAATGTAAATGCTGTTTATACATCAGTCACTAATCCATGTCATTTGCACATGCACCTTTGGTGTATGTGTAAATTAGCTGGCAAATAAAACGGTGAATGTGAATATCACCACCAATTTGACTTTACATTTAAAAATCTCTCTGGTAATTGTGCTCTACACACCACTTGTGACTAATTTCATGGATGCTGTCATCATAATCAATCCTGACAATTGTTTTTCCAAGAAAGTGCCAGTTGCATTTCCACCAGCAGGACAATGGGAAACATTTAATGTGTGAACTCTGCCCAATCATATTCATCCATCAAAGTCATATGGGTGGGGAAGGTACAATCACCAAAAGGGCATTTCTGTATGGATTTTATGCTGTTGTGGAAGGAAACTGCCTAATGAATCTCAATTACAGCTGCTGTAGTTACACGCCAGAATCTGTCGAGCTTGTCGAGTAGCAAGGCAAGCTGCTGCTACTGCAGTGGGAGTCCTTCCCCAGGTGCTGTTCTTTGTTGTGTGGAGACAGTTATTGGTTCCAATGGAAACAGCTTCTTTATTAAAGCCCACATCTTAACCATCTGCATAAGTATTCTAGAGGTGTCAATACAAAACATATGAAAATTGAATCGGCAGCGTCTGTCACTTCTGTGACTTCACTTACCCTTTGAACGAACCATGTTTTATTTATTGATGCATGCACCACAACAGCCGTCATGTTGACCTTTGAATTACTAGTTCTGCGATCATTTCATGAGAATGCATCAAATGACAAAGTATATACAACGTAGCGTCACACGTTTGCTGACTTTATAGTACTGAATATATAGGGGGCATTTATTGTCAGTGGAAACAGATGTGGCTTTCATTATTTTTGTTGTGCTATACACACATGCATTGTCATTTACATCTTTCAGTGATCACCGCTGTCATGTCCACAAACATACACGTAGAGAAAACTCAAACATCTAGAGAACTGCTCATTAGACTGACTTTAAATAAGGTTTTTGCCCTTGTCGTAAGTGCGGTGAACAGCATCTGGACTCATTATTGATGTGTCACCACTACATCTAACACATACATAAAAGATGTATGTGGATCGAGTCATCCTAGTTTGTTGCTTGTTAATGGCCACCATGTATAAATCAGAGAAACCCAGCCTGTATGACTAATAAGGCCAGAAACTGTCATTTGACAAAGACTGTGACTGATCCAACATTATCCTGCAGTCGCAGAAACTGCATTTCATCTATAGGCTATACATATCCATGATAGCTGGTCTGTTGCCATGGGTATAAATTGTTGGTTATTTCCTGTCTTTAATCAAAACCATAGTTCTTCAATTTGAGAGCATATATTAACGTTATCATGTTCACATTTTGTCATGCTCTCTCTCAAAACCTTTTTCTCACACTCAAAATGTCCCTGCTCGCACCCAGATTTGCTTTGCTCCTGCTCAAAACTGCATTTATGCTCTCAGATTTACTGTTGCTCACTCAGATTCTCTGTGCTCGCGTTCAAGCTTCACTCCTAATGCTCAGCTTCTGCTGCGCACTCTCAAAATGTCTGCTTACTGATCAAGCTGCTCTCGTTTTGATTTTTACTAAGACAAAACTATCCAAATTCTCCAGCCAATAGGATTTAACCTGGAACTAAACAAGTAACATAATAGGGGTGGGACAGAATGAGGAAGTTAACAGAAGCCGAGTCTTGCTTAGCATGTAGCATGACCCCGGGTGTAGCATGCTATGTATCTATGATCTGTGGACACAGAGAAAATCCCAGCTAGTGTTTTGAACTTCCAGAAGTTGTATAGCCTGATATGAAGGAGTGCAAATGCGAAACACTGTGCAGTCGCCTGTCTACATGTGAGTATGTCAGGTTAGTAACATTCCATTCTTTTTACATGAGCATCATGGCTAACAGCTAACGTTAACCAAAACAAAACAGGCACTTCTTTGTCTAATTTGACTTGGTCTTAGACCACAGCTAAATATGTACTGCATGTAAATGCCGCGTGAAGCATGGAACACGAGTAGAGCAAATCTGAGTGCGAGCAAGGACATTTTGAATGTGAGGGAAGGGTTTTGAGAGAGAGCATAACAAAACGTGAACATGAAAATGTTAAAATTTGCTCTCACATTGAAGAACTGTGCCCTTGATTAAAGATAGGAAATAATCTTCATAGTTTGCTAATAAAATAACTAAAAGCCAAGCTAGAAGCCAAGCAAGGACACTTCAACCATATCACAGCAAGTTTAATATACTTCATTGAATGTACAGTTGTTTTCACCTCATTTAGCAGTCTAATTTCTCTTTGTCTCACATTGTTTTTCATAGTAACCCTTACAAAAAAGAAGTATATTAAAGTATACTGTTAGTATACTTCTTATAAACTAAAAATGAGCAAGTATACTTACAGTATACTTCTTATGTACCTGTCAGTTGTTTTGTCAGTTTTAAAAAGTGGGCCAATTTAGTCCCAAGAAGTATTAAAATAGCATACTAGCAAGTATACTAGAATTACATAGAAGTAAACTTACTATATCAGAAGTATACTTCAGCATACTTAAACCAAGTACTTTTTTGTAAGGGAAAGCAATCTAGTGGTGGAAAGAGTCTGTAATATCACAGCAACACTTGTTCATATAACTGTATTCTTTTCTAAACTCAACAAGTCAACATGTAATTTGATAAAGCACAAAGATTAAAAAAATAAATAAATAAAGGTATCATTTTGAAACATTGGTAATTAGATGTTGCTCCACAGTTTATAAAGGTAAATATAAGTGGTGTACATCAGGCTAGAGAAGTAGCACATATCTATTTTACAGAGACCCTGCACTGATAACAAAGTTATCAGTTAACCAAACTGGAAGGGCAGCCAAGGATGTTTTGTGCATCCATAATATGTATCTATGTGATTACCCAGAATTCAAAAGATTTTTTTGTGATTTGAAATAGTTCTGCTCTGGTGTTCAGTGTTTCAGATTTGTTACTGATAAACATTATATTTTTTTAATGATATATTGTGTTTTATATGCCTGCAAGCAGGTAACACTCACATAGTGAGTCATTGTTTTCTAACTGTATCCTTCTTATCTGTATTACCTCTTTGTTACCTTTTTGTTATACTGAAACAGATTTTAATGCATCCATTTTGCCAACCATCATCAAACTTTTACTCTCATAGGAAAGAATGCAGTAACACTATAAACTGCATGACTTAGTTTGTGTTATTTAAAAGTGAGCCTGTTGCTAGATCATAATATTAGCAAAGCTTGTGAAGCTTGTGTGAAGTATGTGAAATAGGATGTTATCCTGGCCTACAGCATGAACTTTGGCCAGTTCTCACATGGACTATATGATAACATATCAACACTGTCTTTCAAAATACAGTGTTACAAAACCAAACAGATTTTGACATTTCTATCTGCTCCCGTTTGAGCTTAGAAGCAGGAAACAATTGAGCTACAACACGGAAATGATTTTGTGCAATAAAAAAATAGAAAGTCAAAGGAATAAAAGTCAGAGAAATGAAAAAGATTTGAAGGAGAAGCAGAAGGAATGGGAAGAAGAATGACGAAAAGATGAAAAACAAGAAGGGAAGAAGATTCACCAGGATCAGCACTGGCCCAGCAGCAGCTGTCAATAGACTTGTGCCACTTTCCACAGCGCTACAACTGAGCTCCATGAGGAATAATGAGCTTTAGAAATCCACAAAGGTCACTCACTGCAAATATCTCCCTCCCCACCCTATCCCAATCAGGAACGCCACAACTGCGCCAGAAGAAAATTCTATAGATGAGAGAGAGGGGTGGAAAAATTGAAAAAAGCCTAAAGAAGGGGAAAAGCAGTGGTAAGCACAAAGATTTTCACCTTTATCTGACAACCTGAGAGCAGAGGATCAGTGGCAAGGCTACAGCAGGAAAAGAGAGGGGGGGGAAATCAAGTGGGAAGAGTGAAAGGGAAAAACAGGAGGGGTTGGGGGGAGGAAAGAGGAACATTGGGGATAACACAGTGAGATTGTGTACCAAAAGGAAGCAGGTGTTGTTGAACTGAGAGACAGTAGTCTTGATGGTAGGGCAGAGACACAGAAAGAATTTGAAACATTAGTGGGAGAGGAGGGCAAGAGTGGAAATATACTATAAAGCAGGGGTAGGAATTCCTGGTCCTAAAGAGCCGCAGTCCTGCTTGTTTTCTAACTATCCCTGCACTTAAGCTTGTGGTTGGCTGAACGGTGGTTGGCGGTGGGAAACGGATGGAGACTTGGAAAACAGGCAGAGCTGCGGCTCTCTAGGACCAGGATTCCCTAATCCTGCTATACAGCCTTACTGAGTAAAAACGATCAGTGAACCTCACTTTATCTGTGAGGTTCTTTAATATTGGGTAAGTATGCTGCCCTTCCACTTATTTGTATTATATATGTATTATGTATTGTATAACAGTATTAATAAATTAGCCTTACACTATGATATATCATTCAGGAACATATGATGCGTGTACATTATTGTCTCACTTGAACTTTTAAACAGTTAAACCACACTATAATAATGCATTACATTTTAAACCTCTAAACAGTAGCAATATATGCACAGGGCTGTTACTACCCAACAGTGAGCATCCATGTTACTTGCATATAGGTCGCAGCTAGTTTAGCCCACATGGTTTGCATTTAAATATAGAGTACTTGAGCTCTAGTCTGATTGCAGACCTGTGGAAAATTGTCCATGTACTGTAATGATTGCTAAGGCAAATTTAGGTTTTAAGAGCCTGGTCTTCTGAGAAGTATAAGTAATATTTTGAAATTGCTTGTGTTGCTATTTGTTAGGTACAAAAAATTGTTAATTTTGTAGGTTTTACATCAAATATGATGTCAATATTAAGTAAGTACACATTTCTCATCCTGTGTGCTGTTGCTGCTATACTCTCAAACTGTGATTCCACTCACATCAAGTGGCTTTGTTCCTCTGCCTCCTCCTGATCATGTTGAATTATCCACTGACTCATCATCTTTGTAGTTAGAGTGCAGTGGCCATTTCATCACAGCAACAGTTCTTGCACCAAATTAACTTTCTTATAATAAAAACTCAAAACCCAAATTCAACTCACAAGTCCACGCTTGCAGGATTACATTACAATGATGCACCTATTACATGTTACGCCTGTGCCTTTACCCACTGGCACAATGCATACTGACACCGTCAAAAACAACTCATACACAGTACAAACTGCCTTACGGCACTAGAACTGTTGCAACAACAAAATTATATTCACTTGTTCTTTGCAAATACATAATAGCAAAACAATATAACATCATGCATATGGCCATTTACAGAACTTAAATATTGACTTAAGTAAATAAATACTAAATAAATACAATTGAGTTTTAGGTGACTCTCACATTTGTGAGTAGTGATTAGTAAAAATATGGACGTGTAATAAGAATTGCAAGTTGTCTGCAGATGCAACTAAACACACTTATAAATAAAATGATAAATAAATGCATTAAAACAGCCGTTAATATAACATTTCTTTCTTACATTGTATTTGCAAAAGGGAAGAGTTCAAATCGAGATCAGGAAAGCCATTGTTGTGTGCTGCACAGATTGTACAAACCCTTCAGGAAGAAATGTGATTTATGACACTGAGATATGTAAGTAAAGTTCACTTGACTTGACAGAGAACAGGAAAAAAATGACTGCAGAGGAGGCATGCTGTAGGACTTACTAATATGAGCAATATCCTTGTTTTGCATGGGCAACAGTAGCAACACTTTTTTCCTTTTATTTCTTGTCATCTTTTTAATTTAACTTTCAACAAAGGGCATAGAAATGTCCCTAAAGTATTACAGTACCACCGAACCAAACCTTGAGTGCTTTGTCTGTCTGAGTGTGCTTACATTAAAGAGTCAGATTCTTATATGCTTCATTAACTGGGTTAGACTGTTACCTTCCATTAGTAAATACCATGTGCGTATCTCTGAATGTTTCTTTTTTGTCATATATAAAAATGTTTTCAAGACATTTTTAAATATATCCCCTGTATTCCCCCCCCCACCATGTACAGTTGTTCACCACTATCTGTATTCCTGCTGATCCATATGATGATGATAAAATGATTTAAACTGAAATAAAAACATTATCACTAAGAGCTGAGTAAAACAACCGTAGCACAACTCACTCTTGTGTCAAACTCATAAAACTATCAGTAGAAAAATGTTATTTCTTATTTTGGCCTACACTTGCGCTGTGGCTCAGTTTTTGGATCACATTGATTGACAGTGACTTGAATATTTTAATCACTGTAAAAGTCAGTCAGTCAACTTTGCCAGGGAGACAAAGCTGAAGAAGCACTTACCAGTGTCAGGTTTCTGTGTATGCAATACGTGTATATTGGTAAGAATAATACACACAACAGACAATGTGAAGTCATTAATGGAGGAAAGTTGTAGGGATACAACAACACTCTGATTAGTCCGAGAGACATTGATGAAGTGAAGGACTTTTAAGTACAGTTTGGTGAAATGATAATTAGATGGTGTGTGAGTACGTGCACTGATATATGCTGAGGCATGTAGTGTCCTCCAGATGAGTTCAGGATGACTTTTTCCTTCACTGGTTCACTGCAGCATCCCTAATGATTCAAACAACAGAAGTGCTTATATCATCACAAGTGTGCTTTTACACAACACACTCATCCAAAGTTTTCTCCAGCTAAAAACACCCACAACACCCACAGACTACATAAATTGACATACAAGTTCATAAAGGATCCCTGTACATGAAATGTCAGTATAGAAAATGAATAATCTCATACCAAAAATATAAAATGTTGTTCTTGTAGTAATTAGATCATCATTTTTGATTCTGTAGAAAAATACAGACATTTGTAGTTGCACCTGCCATTTCTCATCTTTTTCTGTAAATTATGAAAAAGATGAAGAAAAAGAAAAAATATAAATATGTATACATACCACAAGAAGATCTTCCATCAACCTTGAGTTATATTGTACAATTCTAAAAGTTGGATGAAAACCAACATGCAGTACATAAATACTGTACTGCTGGTACATACATACTGTATGTACAAGGGGGGAATATGATATTCCTCTATTTCATACATGGATAATGTGATAGAAAGTGCTACAACACATTCCATGTTAATATTAAATCAGCTCACTCCAGTATAGCTGCTCTAGAGACTTAAATCAATATAGTTTGTTTTAATTCTGGCAGACAGCTACTGTATGCTTGTTTATAGATTCTAGGGGTCATCATAGAGTATACGGTATGTAAATTCCTTTTCACTGAGGATTACCAGGTTAAAGGTTCCTCTTTGTTGATTTTTGCTAAGCTTTTATTTATTCTGGCAGTCTCCTTGTTTAAGATCTGTTTTGCAAGAGAGACTTGAGAACCAATTCCCTCCAGATCACAACTGAATCATTCCCACAAAACAACCATCACGCATATAGGTGCTAATTAAAACAACTGTTTAGAGCAACAACTGCCTCTGACTTCCACATAAAGTAACTAGCTGGTTTCTGAGGGATTTGCTGTCTATAATTGAGACATTTTTGAATATTTACCCCATGAGCAAGATTTTATTCATTACATTTGTTGGACAATCTTTTTGCCAAATGTTTAAGGCTGTATTGTGATTTGAGACACAGTTAATGAGATCTGACAGTTTGGATTTTGTGTGTTTGCCTTGTTTTCAGTAAATAAGTCGATCAAAGGCAGATTGTACAGTATCCTACAGAGGGTCTTTGCTGTGAAGTCATATATATCAAATTCAAAAGAAGTCATAATTAGTCTCCTTTGCTGTTCATTGTTTGGGACAAGTTTCAATCACGTTTTGTTTCACCAGGCACCATTTATAATACCGCTAGTGTGCATTGGAGAAATCATTGGCACGAACGGATGGTATAAAGGACAGTGTTCATATACACAGCACTCTGTGCTGGTAAACATGTGGTGGGGCATGGAGCATCGTTTACAACAGCATTTATAAGCTCCATCTGGCAAAATAAAAACCAAACCACAGGGAAAAGCAAGACAAATTATGACCTCTTTGACATCTCGATAGATAGAAGATGGTATTGTCTGCATGAGAGTTAAAATTACAGTACAGAATTTAAAAAAAAAACCACTGATAATATACAAAATAACCAAATAACATAGGACTAATACAGTACCCCATATTGAGGTCCTCACTGAAGAGTGAGTTGAAGTTAAGGTCACCCATGATAAGCAGTGGTTGCATAAATTTACGATAAAGTCTTAATCTCCTCCAGAGAATAGCTAATTACAGAGAAGAGGTCAATACCAATGGCTGTGATGTGATCAGAACATTCAACATTCACTGAAGAAGCCTTAAGTGGACATGCAGTAAGCATGTTTTTTACATAAACCAATAACCCTCCTAATTTACCTTAACTGTAATATATAAACAAGTTATATGCAGCAATGATTTATTGTCACCAACTAGCTGACATTTACATACATACATTTTTGCCATAGAACATGAATGTTGAGTCTGATTTCTTTATGGGTTAAATTGTCTTATGCAGTTGAAGACAGTCACAGAGACATGTTTTTTGTTTCTTTGCACATGCTAAAAAAGTCATAAACATCCCATTACAGTATGTATTTTTTTCAGTCTTCTTACCATAGTGTGCGGGGTGAAGTTATGCATGTGCATTATGCTGATTATGACTGCACACTGTGCAAACTGAATATCTGCTACTGGATTAGCATTTCTGCCAAAAGATTCCAGGATCAAAACAAAATCCATCTCAAACAACACAGAATAAAGAAATGTTTACCATGCCTGTGTCATTTATCGTTCCTTTCAAATTACTGCAATTGTGACAAACTTCTGTTATACTTGCTATGGCCACTACAGTGCTCATTTTTGCCAGGGATAAAGCATCTTTTTTTAATATATTCATATATATCTCAAGAGACAGATATATTCAAAAATGAATATAGTTTTACTTCACCAAAATGCAAAGTCGGCTAGCTATCACAAATATGTGGAACATGCAATTGCGCACCAAGTGTGCACCTGTACATTCCCATAAACACCAAAGTTTAAAAAGTCAACAATGCATGGCAAATCCATCTAACAGCTGTTTCAGACATTTCTCCAAAAAATAAAAATGTGAACCTGCTGCCAGAGATAGAGGAAAAATCAGAGGATCACCAAAGTCATTGGAATTCATCCTTTTAGAAACATAAATGTGTAGTGTGATAACACCAGCCTGCAGGAACATCTGCATGCATTATCACCTTGGAGCTATTCATCACACCCAAAGCACATCCAAAATATACTGTATTTGTAGCAAAACACACCCACAGAGAGACACTGCATACATAAGTACATACACATATTCTCTCAGTAAGCAGGGAAGAAAGAAAGAAGAGATGTGCCCAGACCAAACCCTGTCAGGACAACCATGCAGAACAAATATTCAGCGAGAAGGAGGGAGAAAAGAAAATCAGTGGGTGAACACCACAGATCTTAGCCCCGGGAGTGATCACAGCTACCACACAGAGATAAGCCTTGGAGAGGTCAATAAGGAAAATCATTAACTGACAAATGGGCACCACTATAATGTCATTATACACTAGGCCCATAGGAATCAGAGTGTGCATATCAACACATAAAAAGGAATAGCAGTCTGGACATTAAAATGAACGCTTCCCAGTAATAATCCTACGTTTTTTCTGAGGTGTAAATGGGACATTTTGGTCATTTCAGTGCTATAATTTTTGCCTCTAAGCTATAAGGCTGCATACTGTTTAGGCCAACAAGCCCTCCAACTTTAAACCCCTTGTATGCCCATCTAACTCTCTCATATGACTAGAGGGGTCGTTAGCTGTGAGAGCGCCCCCACATAAGTAGCAGGCGTTTGGTGAAATTGCGATGTGTTTGACGTTAAGACCCTAAACTGCAGTATGGTATTCTTTTCCTCTCAGTTTGTGTGTCTTTTCATTTTTGACTTATGTCATAATAATAAAAAAGTTGAGACAAATATGGAAAAATAACATTTTGCTGGATGGGCTCACTGACATCTTCACATTATTCATGGCACCTTCATGGCCTTGTTTACCCATACACATTCTTCCCCATCAGTGACAGCCAAGATGTAGGATTAATGTTGTCATTTGCCACTATTGTTCACACTGCCCCCACTTCTTCTGCTCTATCCATATGTCCTGTCCCCTTATTGCAGTTTTCTCTGTAGCCCGTGGCCTTTCACTATCCCCACCTCCTCCCAGTCTGTTTCCTTTCTTTCCTCTGCTGACTTTTAAATGAGTAGGGCACCCAATAGATATATCACTATCTCCATTAAGGAGACATTGTTCACCTTAAGGTGTGGCCTGATGTGTATGTGACTTGTGTGTTTGTACTCACACATGGCTCCACGCATGCTTGTTTTTGTGGATGTAATGCATGTGAATAATGAGAGAAGGGAAAAGGGCAAAGAATGGAGTGCGATCGCGCGTGTGTGTGGATTAACTGCATGTGTGGGAGTCCTGCAGTCACGTACCACTGAGGTCAAATTCAAAAGATTGAACATAAGCACCCACATCCATTAATCTAGGGTGGAATAAATTAAATTAATGACATGGTCTCTCCAGCTGCATGTGTGCCTGTATATGTGTAAATAATATATGTGGCTATGTATTAGTACAAACAAGAACCTTGAATAGACATCAAAAAAGAGAGTCAAAAAATAATAAATGTAATAATATAGACATTCAAAAAATGATTTCATAAATGATGAGCAAGGATGAGCGAAGGCCAGAGTGGAGCCTATCTGAAAAACATGAAACATATGATTTATAGAACACCTCAAAACAGCCCTAGCTTTTAAACATGAATGAATCGTGTATCTGTCACTATAGACATACTTCATTAGTTATAGTGTTACCGGCTGATAATCAGTTTCATGTGTTTTTGCTCTGTCTCTTGGGGATTCCTTGCACATATTGCCTGTAGATACCTGAATAAGTTTTAGCAATATAGATCTGCATTAACAATGTGAAAAGGCCCAGTTTTTCCACTTCTATTTCTCCCTGCAAATCAATATTAGTGCCATCGCCTTTCTTGTTATCCCAGAAGTGGAGTCAGATTTGACAGAGTGTGCTGTCTGGGTAGGAAGTGTGTAACATGGAAGTGTTACATTAATTGGACATATAGAAATCATTTGACTTTCTATACTTTAGGTTGAGCAGACAGATGGGGTGGTGGTATTAGGGTTGCAGTGATTAGTAGAGCTGAACTGATTTCAGTTCTCAAGTTCTTGGAGATGTACAGCTTATCTTACTGTGGGATGTAAAAAGGAAAATTTAGAGTTCTAATTATGTGGTTGTCCTACAGAGGGACATAATCACACTGTATAAAGTCTTATTTAAACAACTGACATTATGTCAGGGCTGGCTCTGGCAAGGTTGGAGTCCTAGGCGAGATTTTAGATTGCAGCCTATGTTGCCTATAGAGCAGGCTGCCCATTAGTCTCTAATTTAATAATAATTAAATTCTCCTCCACTGAAAAGTGCTTTGCATATTATGACTTTTTGGATGACAACACATTAACAATATGTGTCTTTGACTAAATGGCCAGCTGACTTTCTGTGTGGAGTTTGTATGTTCTCCCCATGTCTGTGTGGGTTCTCTAAAGGTTCTCCAGCTTCCTCCAAACATCCAAAGCAGTTAGGCTAATTGGTCACTCTAAATTGCTCATATGTGTGAATGGTTGCCTGTCTTGTTGTATTAGCACTGTGATTGACTCGCAACCTGGTCAGGTTGTACCCTGCCTCTCGCCCAATGACGAAGCTCCAGCACTCCTGCAACCCTTGAATGGAAAACATCCACTCCATCACCATTTCTGTGACAATAAAATAAACCAACTGTGATCCTGTATGTAGCTTACAGAAGTCTGATAGGGAAACCGGAAAACCCCTGCACACAAACAAGGGAATGTTTCAATGAGATACTAGTACACATTGGAGACATAGTGTATATGGTACATCAATTTAAGTGAAAAATATTTGCATATCTGAATTTCCTGTAAAGGAGAATGAACATTTTCTAACTTTTAACAAGGAAAGGTAACTTTTTGTTGAAAAGCAACATTCAGCAACAACACTCAAATGATCATTCCAAGTATTTGTATGTAACCCTAACCTTTCCTCTCCATAATGGGGTACTTAAAGTAGTACAGTGATAGTGAGAGCAAGGAGGGGATAAAGAATGTGAAAAATGAGCTTTGAGACAGCACAAAAAAATCATTTGTCTCCTTCTTCGTTTACAAACCTGTGGGGCACCGCAGTCAGTCACAAAGTGGGAGGGCAGATCATTGGTTCCACTTACAAACCAACTCAAGCACAAAGCAGCTATGTCCAATTATGGGAGGTGCAAATTAAAAGTGCAAATTGCAATGTGAAAATCTCAGAGTCAAATTTAAATGTAAAACTGGAAGCCAGGGTGCATGGAGCATTATAATGAAGCCACTGAAGAGGATTAATATGCTGGGTAATTGCCGGATCTTTTTCTCTCTAAAGCCCTTTTTAATCAACAGTCAACTAATTACTAAACTCAGGGATGTTGTTGGTTTCAAGAATATGGGTGGACAGCGAGATAAGAAAATAGGATCATACATATTGTCAATTCGAAAAATAATTACATAATAATGAGAATTAACTGAACAAATCACTGAAGGATATAAGAGCAGGGACAGAGCTGAGGATACTGGGCCTCTGACAACAACTTAACAACAGTTCAGAACAATAAATATCTACAATGCTTGGTTTGTGACAGAGCCTCTCTCGAGCTTTAGGCCTTCTCGGTCACTGAAAACATTTGTCCCTTAAATGGCAACCCTGTACAGTGTCACATTACATGTTTGCAATACTCAAGAAACTTAGAGAGCATTTTGGAAACCAGCTTCTAAATCAGTCTGTTTATTCTGCTCAGTGTGTTCTTAATGCTGCAATAGGAAGATCAGCCTTGGAAGCTCATAACTGTGGAAGGAAGATAAAATGTGGAGTAACTCTATATAAAGTAGAAAAATACGAGAGTTATACTGGACATCCAGGGCAGCCTCTGATTTATCTCCTATTGACAATGCACAATAATTGGATGGGCACAAAATGTTACTGGTAAATCATTAATACAATTATTATCAGTGTTGAAAAAATACTGTTTATTGACAAAAGTAAAATCTACAAAACTGAGTTCCAACAAGAACTGTGGTAAAGAAACAATAAATTACCAAACTTAAAATGTAGTTTACCGATTCATTAAAGTGATATTTACAGTCAGATGTTTAAGGCTTTATAGATGATTAAATACATTCAACTGTAGACCAACTCTGTTTGAGTCAGAAACGACAAGAAGTTCTCATTCGTTAACTGTCTAGTTTTACCTGTCTCTTTCTCATCTCCTTTCAGACCCTGTTATACCCACGTGCCCAGCAATAACCTTGCCTTTCATGACCTGACTTCACTCTCTTTCTCTGCTCATTTAGTCTCTCAGTATATGTAACTGGTATGGTTCATGGTTCTGCATTGTTTTTTTTATCTTCAGTATCACCTGGCACTTTTTATGCTTGCATGTCTCCACATAATCTGACGCTCTCCCCCATCCCACACACCTGCAACGCACCAAGCCTAATCACCCTCATGCTTTAAAAGCCAGCTGGCAGCATGCAACCTGTGTAGGTGCCTGTGTAGGTGGCTTTGCAGCATTCCTAGTCATCTGCTTACTTCTTTATGGCCTTGTCTGGTGCAGCGAGTACCTGAACACAACCATAAAAATGCTATTAAAGGTGGAGTCAGATATCTGGATGTTGAACTGTAACAGTGTATGTGGATGAGCGAAAAACATGATGTTGTATATGGGATATTTTCATGGACAAAAATAAGCTGCCTGCAGACATTTATTTTATGTGTTAAGTTTCAACGTATTTGAGACATGCCATTTACGTTAATTGTGAACATATGACTATTAATGTAATGTCAAAATATAATCAAGCAATTATGCTCCTCACAAAAGCAAATTTATAACTGCAGCTTGGCTAAGAACATAATTTTTAGAAGACGGGGTTGCCTTTACTGTTTCGCCTTGCACTTTGTTACCTAAACTGCTTACCTGTGCATTTGGTCTGCTCCTTGTGGCTGCTCCATTGTATGTTTATTTGAGGTTCTGTTGAACAGGCTCTTCTCAAATAAGCTGTTTAATCCTCTGACTACAATGTGTGCTTCTGCCCTGCTAGACATCAGACTTTTAAAAAGTTTAATCCAGTTTCAAGCTTCTAGAGTCATGTGTTTTGCCTGACAGATGAAAAATCCCCTTCCAGTTCCTGACTTTTGTCATAAATCACTTAAATCTATTCCTGGTGGTGAAAGAACATTTCTGCCAGATTAGCTGCCAGGCAATAAAATCTGTAGCTGTTTGAATACCTTTTGACTTTTACCTGTTTCCTTGTTTTCATTGTTCTAACTGCCCCAAATTGGAGTGTTGCCTGTTCCCACAGTTTTCTGCCTGGCTTTGTTGACAGTGGTCCAAGCAGGGACAAAGTGCATGGCTGTTATACCAAATCAGGGGTGTCCAGATACCACTTTTTTCCTGACATACTTACATTTAAGTACTTAGAGATACTGACTAATAATAAAAGTACTTAATACTAATTAATAATACTGCGGTACACTGTTCACTTTCTTATTGTGCTGTGTATTGTTCTACGAAATACAAAACACAACAGGAGACTTTTGCACATATCCAAAAAGTAACATAAAACTCGACAGGTAAACAGGAATGGCACAGGCACCCCATTTCAATTAATAAATGTCTTCCAGGTGTCATGAGTTTGGATCTTTTGTTTTTGTTTCTATGCCTCCTCTGTTTCTCCTGCACTCACCTGACCATGCCCATGTTCTTCTCTGCTTTCAGCTCTGGCATTCTTGCACCCCTTCCCAAGCTCCATTCACCTCATGCAGTCATCAAGGACGTTGTATTTATCCTCCTTTCCCCACAGTCCTAGTTGTTGGTTCGTTTGCTCATGTTAGCACTCTGCTTCTCGCTCCATGTCCCCTGACTGCACTACCAGCTCAGTTTCGTGGACTACTACACCATGGACAAATTGTGAGTTGCGTTTTGTCTGAGTTTCAGTTTCTCCATTATGCTTGGTGTTATAGTGATTCCCTGTCATGAGTATATTTTCATGCAACGTTTGTTCCTCATTTCACCTTTGTTTCCTCATTTCTATGCTATATCTTCTTATGTCTGTTTGTTTAGTTACCTCGTTCCCCTGTTGTCATCTTTACTTCTCAGAGTAATTTAGTCTGTGTGTCTTTGCAGTGTTGTTTTGGTTTTCCCTGTATCACTATTTTACCCAATAAATGTCACGTGTTCTAGCCTTCCGAGCCCTGGCCTGCATTTGGGTCTGCCACATTGTAGAAATCATGACACCAGGTGGGAGTAGACTAAGATGTAATGTTTAAACTGACTATTTGGCACCCAATTCCCAGTAACACTTGTCTGCACCAACAAACCCTCATTAACAGCCAGCTGAAGGGTGTGAATGGCCCAGGGGGCCCAGGCTAGGCAGCATCATCCTTTATCGTGTTTTTGCCATTGTATCAGAGTACTAAACAGAATGCTGGAGCATATTGCAAGATACACCTGCTATGGCTTGTCTGGTGTGCGAGCCCCAAAACTGTTTTGCTTAGAATATGATTGGCTTAAAGTCTCAGACTCTTAGAATACAACTGGCTTAAAGGGCTCAGAATGACATATTTTGGCTCTAGCATGCTGAGAAGGTGGAAGAATCTGATAGTTTCCACAACTGACACTATATTGTTATTTGAACAGTCCATGGGTTGTCTCTCAATATTTTCCCTCACTTCTCCAGTGTTTGATCCAGTGGTTCCCGCTGCTGGCATAAACAAACTGTTGTACTGTGTGTTACGCTAACACATGATGAGGGGGCAGTTTAGACAGCAACACTCTGGTAATGTTCAGGAAAGGATTGTGGTTTTGGTTAAATGTAAATAAACATGTTGTGTCTGTAAATGTTTTCATTTATTAAACCAGTCAAACACCTTTTGCAAACTTTCTTTAAGTGGCATGAGTATCACACAGTATGAGCACAAAAAATGTCATTGATTCTTAGTTTCTCCAAATGATACTGCAATATCAAATATTTTGGCACAAAACAGATAAAATGTCTGTAAAACTTTACCCAAACATTCCTTATTTTTGAAGCTTGCCACAGACATACATACATACATTTTAATAGAGTTAAACTGGTCACAGTTATGTTTGCCTCCGAAGTATTTTTTTACACATTTTAATAGGAGATAAACTGGTCACAGTTATGTTTGTATTTGTTATAATTTCTGGAGGACAACCTGCACTTCTGAAGGTATTGACCATCAACTCTTCATAGAAATTCTGAACAAAACCTGATTTTGGAATACAGGCTTACTTGTGGACAACATTAGGAGTATTGAGAAATCACATTCCTCTTTTGGTATAGGCTAGCCATTGCCACAAGCTTCAAGCTTCTATGCTAAAGCAGAGAGTTGAATGACTAAGTAATATCAACAATCTACCAAACTGGTGAAGTGGTGCATCAAGCAAAGTAGTAATGAAGGCTATTTGCTTAATTTCAAAGTGTAATCCCAAACATGGCCCATTACCTATCATGCTAATGGGTCCATTTCCTCAACCAGGAGACTATGTTAATTTGTGCTATAATGACTGTGGAAAATGATGTCACTAAATCTCATAATTTTGAGCACCATCGTTCTGTAAACTAATCCAAGTGCTTCTCATCTCCACTCACCTAGAGGATCACCACCATCCTCGCCAGTCAAATCCAAAGGCAAATAGAATATGCTGTTTTATCCCTTATCACTCTGCATTTATATTTCCTTAAATAGCAGTGGCTAAATGGTTATGGCCCATTTTAGCATTTCTTATTATTTGTTGTATTTCCCACACTTTGCTGGCATCTGCTCTTTTTCATATCGCATCAAAAAGAAGAAAACAGAAGCACAGACTTTGTTTGCTTTCAAGTCAAATTGTGATGGCTTGAAAGCATTGTTGTTTCTCATTTGAACACCCACATCAAAAAATAATTTTTATGCCTGAATTTTATGTATCAAATCCAATCTAAATAAACTAGATATTCTTGATTACTTGGCTGAGGATGAACATGACAAATGATCATGACTTTGGTTACACTGCCAACATTTTTGATTTTCTGTACAGCAGACATCCATCATTTTTCATGTCAAACATTATTTCACAATAAATGTCCCTTCTGTCAACTTTAACACCTTAATGCTTCACTTTGAAGTGTTGATTAACACCAGCTTGTTGTCTGTTATTTTGTAATGTTCCAGCCAGATGCATTTCACTGTGTATTGTATAAGGAAATAGGTGCAAGTCTAAACTTGAGATTACAGATTTTCATGATTTTCATCTAATATTTCACATAATCAACTATGTGGGTTCTCATTTTTTTCCCATGGTGATATGGATATGTTAAAAATATGTAATATTTGTTCTAAACCAAAGTAGAGGCACAAAACTTGGGTTTGAAACTAAAATATTCTTTTTGCATAATTTACTGTACTATATGTTCATGTCTACTGTATTTCAACCAAAGACTCATACTATTGTGGTTCATAAACGTGATATGGTTTTGTCAGGCTGGATAGGACCTTCATGAAGGTTTGTGACAACAGGAAATTTTTGTGATGATGTGGCAGTCTTGCCTTGCTCATTAGTTTGTCAGATAACGTGTTCCCTGTGGGGATGTGGAACCTTCCTCCTGCATTGCTAAGTGAAGCACTAACATCTGTGACATCAAATTGCTGTTTGAAAGTGTAACTCATCGCCACGACATAGTGTCATCATAAAAAGGAGGCCTGCTAATCTCAGTGCAACAAGCTTCACATCATGACAACCAATGGCACCTATCTGCTGCATGAAAAGGGTAGGTGGCAGGTGGGGGCTAAAATAGCTGTTCAGAGAGGGGAGGATGAGAATGAGGGGTAGGACACATGGGGCATAGCATTAAAGAAGGTAGGAGGGCAGAGTGGAGTTTGACGTATTGCATTGTGCTTGGAGACAAAGACATGAGTGAAAGGAAAACAAAGGACAGAGAAGAACACAGACAATGACAAAAGGGGTCTAAGCAGAAAACAGATGGATGATGAGAAAACTGTTTAAACACACTTTTAAGTGACATTAATTTCTAGTGGAGTACTTTTGTACTTAAGTAAATCTTATAGCAATTACTTTCAAGTGAAAATTCAACATAAGCAAGTACTTGCAGTATTTACTGCATTATTTTGCTATCTTTGGTTGAGGGCATGCACTTCATCCAACTTTTATTAGATTTATGGAAGTATAAAACAATATGGAAGTGTCTACATATGACAGCATCATTATCATGAAAGCCACACTGTACATTAACAGCTAAATAATTTAAGAAAAGACACAGAATTTATGAATACATTTTAACGGAAAATTCTTTTAATAAAACAAAACAAATTTAAACATTAAAGATACTTACATTTACTTCTCAGAGTTATGTTTTTTAATTAATTGTTTTGTGAAATCATACACTGATTGATGGGTTGCACAGCAGCCAGAGCAGTCAGTGTGAATTACAGCAACTTGCACACCATCTCTCATTTTATGATTGCTGAGCCTTGACTGGATCTTGCTGAAAAGGCTGTAAAGCTCTTTCACTCTAATATTTTTATAAATAAATTGTCCCTCTAGGTCACAGTGCTCCCCTGAGTGACATCTCTTTATGGAGATGACCTGCGCTAGCCACAATATTCCAGATGGTAGTAACACTTCTAGACATCCGCTGTGAATCACTACAGTCAGCATTTACCAGAACATCCTGGTGTGAGGCCAACTGCCAAGTGCATTTATCACTATATCGATAATATTTTGTGTTTCCATAAATGGTGACTGCAGATGCTTTAGCAGTCACTACCTCACTGCCTAGAGGTGTAACGATCCCTCGGGTGCATCATTTCAAATGTTATAGAACATGTTTTTCCTGTCAAATGAGTTTCTTTTACCCACGTCTGTTTCACATCTAATCTGTTCACCCATGTGGTGCTGGTGTTGTCCAGCAGGTGGAGAAGTTTTATGGACTGTTCGATCCTCCAGCCCCCTCCGCTGTCCCTCCTCTGTCTGTGTCTTGCTGCCCCTGATGAAAGGAATTCCTGCACAAACTTCATTACACTCCACAGAGGGAGAACATATGTTGGAGACATAACAGAAGTAGAACAGAGAGGGTAGAGAAACAAAGCTCTGAGCCTGGACTTATTCTGTTGCTGGATTATTTCTCTCAAGCCACTGTCTTCATGTGTTTACATCTCCGCATCAAAGTATATGACTCTGGAAGTTTGTATAATAAGTGTAAATGTGATTGTAACTGCTTTTAAACATGGATACATCATTTGCTGTGAGGTCTCATCTCTTGGCCCTTCTATTCTCTCTTCATCTACACTGCCATCTCCTTGTTTGGGCTGCAATGGACTCCTGCTATGATGAAGAGGGAGCCCCAAGTCGTTGCATGCCCAGATTTGAGAACATTGCCTTCAATCGAACTGTGGAGGTATCAAATGTGTGTGGTTCCCCACCTGAGGACTACTGCATGCAGACTGGCTCAACACGCTCATGCCACTACTGTAATGCATCAGACCTAGATCTGAGCCATAATGCCAGCCTTCTGTCAGATTTCCACAGGAACGAGGAGCCCACGTGGTGGCAGAGCCAGTCCATGTACTATGGAATCCAGCACCCCAATTCTGTCAACCTCACCCTCCACTTGGGTAAGAGCACATCAGAACATCCTTTGTTCAGTTTGACACTCAGAATTTGACTTTGTGCCCACAGTTTCTGTTCATATAATGTTTAATATAATGTACATTTTTATTTCAAAGTGCTTGAAAACTTTTCATGTGCATTGTATTTGCTTTATCCAGGAATAGAATCAGCATGTCATTAACTGTCTAACTTGGTTAGAACCTGGTGATGAGGTTTCACAGCTATAAATGCTGCTTTTCTCATACCAGTTGATTTTTTTGTTTTCTCTGCCACAAATATCCTTGTGTACTGCAAGCATGTTAATGCAGAACAGCTGTCCCTAACAACGCATGATTTGTATTATTCAGTTGCAGTGCTGAGCTGTCTTCATAAAAACATGTTGGGCCAGGCATGGTTTGAATTTGGAGTGTGTGTGAGTGCACCGCTACAAGGGCACATCTGAGAATTTGGTTTCAAAGTGGATAAGAAGGACACACAGTTGCATCTGACATGCCTAGATAGCAACTGAGTGATGGCACAGTGTTGGCCCACGTTTATTTTTCATGCAGCCCACAGAGTGCCATGGAGTATTGGTAATGAACCCATCCAATATAGTCACAACTCAAGCTGATGAGGCTTTTTATAGCCTGGTTTGGGCCAGAACTTGACTTAAATACAGTGATGACACACAGCAATATAGCAACATGGCTCCAACATGGTTTGTGTGCAACCATGGCCACAAATAAATCTTTATGTGATAAATTTATCTCAAAGTCCACATTTCATTTTACATGAAAAAATGAAACAATCTTTTGTAATCTCAAAGTTAGATTCAGTGTTTTCATTTCAGCAATTGTCAAGTGGAGATTACTTAGACAGAGCCCACTTAATATTTTTGGAGAAATTCAAATAATGAACAGCCAATAACCCGCAGAAAGACCCCAAGTTTGGCAAGGATAAGTCTGGGATAAGGAAACAGGCTCCAGTCAATGTTAGCTATGCATTTACATAAAATGTACTTGGAATTCAAAAGATACACTTCCTTTTCAGGAAGGTAAATTTCATTAACCCTCCCAGCCAGAGTCAATTTTGCATACCCAGGGACTTGGTCAGCAGGTCTACTGTCACTTGAAATTATGCAAATTTTTCCTTCACTTAGATGAAAGTTTTCACAGAACTTCGGGAAGAAATTCCTCAGAGACACACTCTACACAGCTTTTGGAGTTTTTGAAATGTACTCAAAGTTATCGCAATTACTGTCAAGAAATCATTGTCACAAACAACTTGACAATCCTTGCTAAATGTTACTTTTGTGTCTACTATACCATGTTTAGGTCCTAAAAACTGAGTTATAATTATAGAAAATTAACATTTGGAGTTATAGTTTAGTCACAGTAAAATAAGAAATTGGTTAAACGCTGACTGGATATCCAGAGAATATTCACCTGACTTTGTGCAACACATTTTTAGTGTTAGTAATTAGAAATAATTTCCAGGATTACCTCCTTCACACACCCTTTTCCTTTGGGAAAATGAATTTGAC
>OMLM01001646.1:81075-103802 GCA_900302695.1 Helostoma temminkii | reverse complement strand
TTATGGTAAAATATATATATATATATATATACATAAATATATATTAATATATATTACTGTATGTGACTGTTATAAATCAATATAAAGATAATTTAGATATAGCAAAGTAAAATCCTAGTATGTTTTTCCACATCAGTTTATGTTTTGAATCTTGTCTGTGAAATATGTTATGTTTAAAATCTCTGCATCTAATGCTCAGTGAAAAAATGCTGAAACTGGATGCCAAGCAGAAAATAGCATTGTTTTCTTCATTGCTGGGATATTTGAATAATGTTTATCCATTGCCCTAAACAAAATACATCTAATTTGTGGATAAAAGCTGATTTATAACAGTTAGATTTAGGTTAGATTTAATTTTTTTTAATTCTTCATATATTGGCATTTACAAAAATTTGAGTACATCAACATGATCAAGAAGAATACATATTGGATTGAAAGTCCAAAGACTGCATTGCAAGGACAACACAGAAAGGAGAGTGCTTGAAAAACATATTTTTATGTCTTAGCAATAACGACTTAAAAATGCACTCTCAAAAAAGAAAAAAAAACACTGCCTTGGACATTTCAGCAAGTACAAGGATCTTCTCCCTCCACCCCATTATTCCCTAATTCATGCCTTCTCTTCCTGCTCAGTGTGTATTATATTGCTTTACGCTGGTACCTTTTTTTATGAGAGTGGTCCTTACAAGAAAAGGTAGCTGCAGTCTGGTTTTCTGGTTCAGAGATTATTAAACTGTCCTTTTCTGATTAATCCCTTCACGCTAGCCTATTACCACTGTTGCTATTTCATGCTCTCCTTCTATCTGTTGGTTAATTCTGTACTGTAGCACACTGGGACAATAGCAAGCTAAGAGTAGAGGGTTGTATAGTGCTCAGCATCAAGCCCAGCCTTCTCAAATTTCGCAAACATTAATATTTTTAGTTGAAAATATGTGCTACATGCAAGAATAGAGACAAATTTTTCTTTCCCTGGAAGGACTGTGGGCAATAAAGAATTAAGGTACTAAGGATTATATTGAGAATGTATGAAGAAACAGGTACTCTGAGAGTCCACAATAGTGTGATAGTAGAAAAAAGAATTGCATTTAAAGTGGTGCACACACTTTAATATCTAATGACTTACAGCAAGTTCAGTTAAGAGTCATGGAAGGAAAAGAAAACTAAAATCTTTTGTGTCAAACCTGTCCAGACCTTGAGTACATTAGTTCTAAGTTTAACTGAAGTTATTTTACTTGGTAAAACTTGTATAATTAAGTGGATGTGACAAATTCTCCTGTGTCCTCAGTATAATGAATTACCAGAAAAGTGTAAAGCAAGAGACATTCTTTTTTAAGTGCAGTGTATTTTTATTCTACCTCGTAAGGTGTCATCACACCTTGGTTGTAATGAAAAAAAATGCTAATTTGCTAATAAAGGTCTTTATACCAAATTAAGTATTTTAACCACACTAATGGAGTTGCTGTGGGGATAGTAATGTTGGTCAGTTTTTCCACTGCAGTGGGCCAGATTGAAATGTCCTAACAACTTGTGCATATATTGCTATGACATATGGTTAGCAGAGGATGAATCTTAAGCAATTTTTTTCATGCTGTATGAATGTTCAGGTTAACTGCTTCGGACATTTGTGTTCTCGCATACAGCACGTCTGGGTAATGTCTAGATAAGTTCAAGGTTCCTGTGCATGTCGGAAATCAGTTCTACACACTTCTCCAAACACCATAATGAGGCTTCATCGTGATGTACACTACCAGTCAAAAGTTTGGTCTCATGTAGAAACGACCATGTTTTTGAAAGAAAAATGTTTTTATAACAGCTAATTGATCAGGAATATAGTGTAGACATTGCATTGCACTGGGTGTAAAAAAATAACAAAAATACAAATTATCACAGTATTATATTGTGATACTGTATCGATTCTCAAAAATGTATCAGTTTTTAAGTAACCGTTTACATGCAAGGATTTATGGCAGACAGTAGTTCATTTTGCATTAGTTTAAAATAAATAGATGTCTGATTGCAATAAAATTTTCCTGAATTCAGATTTAAAATATTGCAAAATATCACGTTGCTTGCAGTATTGAAATACATTGCAATAAATTAATTAGTAATAATATTGCAAATGACTATTGTAGCTGGAAAAAGCAGATTGTAAAGGGATATTTACATAAATATACATTACTATAATGTTGTCCAATAGCATGTTATGTTTGCTAATGCAAGCTTATTCATTTAAAAGGATAAGTGATCATTAGAAAACAGCTGAAGAAATGTATCTTTTCATGGAAAAAACATGTTAATTCCTATGTGTATCCAAATGCCTAAACTCTTTCACTGATAATGTGAAACAATAACATTAACATTCAATCCCCCTTGGCTGAATTTCCACTCAGAACTAATTACCAAGTAAAAAAAGAAGAAAAAAATGATTTATTCAGATTTCAGAATAACTCTTTGTTTGAATAGTTATTTGTTTACCCTTGCTTCATTTATAAAATGTTCAGATCAAGAACCCAGACAAACATGAACAGAGCATCCATGACAATTACAATATTTCCATAATATTAGTTCTTGAATCTAGAATTCAGTGGCTTCAGGTTAGACTTTTCTTCCTTACCTTTTTGTCACTGCTCCAAAAAGACACACATATGACTCAGTTTATCAAACTGGCTTGTTTTTTGCACTTCAGAAGACTTGTCCTGAAAGTGTGTTTGTTTACCTAGGAGACTCTGATTCCCAGGTGCGCCCTCCCACTGCTCCAGCTTGTCCCTGTCTTTCCTTGTCCAGGTCAGCAGCATCACAGTTTTCATGCTGAATGAAGAACAGCAATGGTTGTTTTTGATTTTGGCATCTGTTCCTCAGCCAACATCTCTGTGATCATTCCTGCTGTTCACTGTGACTAGCTGGATAGAAAAATCACTCAATTAAAGAATTAGTCTCATTAAAAAACGACTAAGCACATATGTATGCATCGGTCAGTGCTAGCTTCTATGCGTTGTATGTATTGTATGTGTCACTTCTGCCTGTATCGCGTTTCTCATTAACCTAAAAACCATTTTATGCTTTGTTTCTTATAATAAAGCCATTTAAAGACATGAGGCCTTTGTATGGGGGGGGTGCTCAGCCTTGCTTACATTAAAACCTGACTACTAATGGCTGCTGGCTGTATTTCAGTATGGTGCGGATGATATCGACTCACTGATTATAAAGCTGTGGGGGATCAATATAAGCAATGAATGCATAGATTGGATGGCAAATCGTTCAACAGACCTGCCAAATGCTTTTTCTCTTTCACTCCTCTTAAACATCAAGATGATAAGACCCGTAACTGAGTGTGATCTGTTCTCCTATTAGAATAAAAGGCTGATCTATTGCACCATTTCTTTCATTAAATCTTTCATTCCCTAGATATTTTAAGGGGTGATCGCACAGAGCAAACAGTCACACAAACAGTCACAATCAGCTATCCTCTTTGATGCAAAAACAAAGCCGGGAGAAAGAATAAGAATTATCTTCCAGGCAGTGAATCATCAAAATAAAGATGGGGCATAGTCTTTTAGTGACATACTGGTGACATACTGGTTCCCACTTGAGCTACAAATACTAAAAAACAAAAGAAAACATGCAGCTCAATAGAAAGGAAATTATATGACTTAAAAGTATAATTCCCACAACAGCACTGTTATAAGAATAATAATATAAGATGAAGGCCTAAAAAGTGGGAGTGAGATGGCAACAAGGAGGAACATACATGCAAGCTATTTCTTTTAAACGCAACTCTTACACAAATCCAGATATTCTAATGTACTGTAGTGAATAGGTTAGTGTATTTTGCATAATTGTCTCAAAATCAGTACCACTGAGAGTCCAGGTTTCACACAGTTTATTTGAAACCAAAACTGAAACAATAGAACAGCTGAAATGCGTCAAACAGATGTTAAAGTCTCTTAATCAAGTATACCAATGTCCAGATTTTAGTTTCTGTTTCAAAGACTGTGAAATAATTGGTTTCTTTGTAGACCTGTCCAACTGATTCCCACCTCTCCAGAGCTTTGCTAATAACCACAGGATATGGGCTTGGCAATGTGACACACAGATCTACAGAATAGTGTCGATACCATTACTTTTATTCTTGTTCACAGTGCTGTCAATTTCATCTGTTTGCAGAAGACAGTCAGGAGTTATGTGGTCAAAGGGTACACTGTGGTAGTCAGGCCTCTTTACGTTAATCTGAAAATATGGAGAGGGAGAAGATCATTATACACAGTGATGACGATTTTACTGGTTACAGATGCCGTGACTCTGCTTATTGCACCCATGCCAGCAACAAACAATTATAAACAATTGTAGTTTGTAAACAATACGTATTGGGCCAAGATATCTCTTCCATGGCTAAATATCATTTTCTAGTTTAAGTGTAAAGTCTAAAGGGCATGGAGTTGGGTGTTGGTGGTATAAGGACACTTTATTAACTCTGAACCTGTGTTTCCCACATGCTGCACTAGAGCTAGCTAACACTACCATTATGTTTGGATCCCCCATACTGACATGGCAGCTTTCATACACAAAACAGTATTGAGGCAGCATATTGGGATGTGTGAGCAGTTTAAGAGGCTTCTCACTCTTTCCGTGTTCCATAGTCAAAACCTCCCAAAAAGATTTTTGTAGTGTTGAAAGTTATGCTTTTTAATATCTTAAACTACTTTAGTGTGTATCTCTGTAAAGAATGTAGTTTTTGATACGGTAACTGTAAGAAAATACATGCTGATAAATGGAGGGTGAGATAAATGTCACATTTTGGCACCTTTTAGCTTTTATCTTTTCTGCTTCCACTCATTGTTGCTGTTGTGGGATGACCTTTTCTCATGTCAAATTCAGGTAAAAGAGCTGAAGCACTCTAATACCTTGCAGTTAGTTCACTTGGATTGAATTATTTAATTTTTCAGAATACAAACTCCATAGAGCTCTTGCTCAAGTGGCAGAGAAGCAGGGAAAATTCGATGTTGTGATTGTAATCAGTGATTGATTTGTATGAAAACACATCTATAAAACAAGCCTTGGTATCTGACTTTGATCGTCATTGCTCAGGCAGAATGTGTTTTTCATAAGGTTGATGTAATCAGAGTAAATGCCCCAAGCATTTGCTGCTCAGTTTTTTTCTATTTTTTGTAACAGTATTGCATTGCATTGCATTTCTACAGACATGAGCACTGAACCAGCTAATTCACTAAAATCATACCCTAGAGGTATAAATGAGGCCATAGCTTACTGTATTTTGTTCATCCGACTGTCATGACCATAGATAAATCTCGCATAAGTCTTGAAGTGTAGTTGCACCTACAGTAGCTGTGTATTAAATCAGGATTGAAAAAAGCTACTTCTCTAATATATACATGTTTTCCAAATGCTTCTGTGGCAGATAACGACAGACAACTTTCTTTAAGGGATTTTATTCCTAGAAATCACATTTATCAGTTTGGCTTTTCTCAGAGAGATAAAGATTGGGCATTTGTGTCACAGGCTAAAACCCACTTACACAGAGATTGTCAGCAGAGCGTAAAACTATACCTGTTCCTCTCCATGGCATGTCTGTGTGTCACTTCCTCTGCATATGGTTCATACAGAGCTATGCATATTTCATGAGGCTTAAACCAGGAATTGCATCTTGTGTCTGTTTTATTAGCATTTTAATCCCTTTGCAGATTTGCTGCTCGTGCCTCAGCTGAAGGAGTGTGTAGTTTCAATATAAAGACTTCACACATTTCCTTGGCTGCTTTTAATATACATTTTATCTCCTTGTCACTTTTGAGAGGTAAAGTAAAATTACATAGAAAAAAAAGATGAATGCACAGGTGTTTTTTTCCTCATGTACTGCATAATGTCAGCTGCATAAATATCATTTTCTGTGTTATAGTAGTGATGTGTTGTGTTCATTGGCAAATGATATTCATTTGCAATAAACAACTCTCACCTTGTAAAGCAGCATTTAGATGTGTTCTCTAAAGTAATGGCTTTCTTCAAAGGGGGTTCTGTTGTCAAGTTTGTAAAGCTTTCTTTTTCAATAATCACACAGAAGATGAAAGCTGCTGTATGAATTCAAATTTAATTTGTTCAGTCATCCATTAAAAGGGTTTGTGTGTCTCCTCTGCCACCAGTCCATCCTCTCACTCTCTCTCCTTTCTCCCTGTCTCTGTTGCTCTCTCTGCAGAAAGCTGTGTGGCAAATTGAAGCTCTGGCATTGAATGACAATAAGTAAAAGGGGGAAAATACATATTGAGGGCACAGTGAACTTAAGCAATTAAATTAAAAAGTTATTAACTTTGGAATGAGGGACACTGCTCTCTTTCCCGCTACTGCCTGCAGCCAGAGGCTGCGGAGTTCAAGGAAACTTACTGAAACAGAAACAGGGGAGGGGAGAGAGAAGGAGACAGATGTGTAGAGAAAAAAGAAGTGGAGACAGACAGCAGGAAAAAGATGAAAGATTGTAGATTGAGGGTAAAGGTTATAAGCCCCTAAGCAGAGATGTCCTCTAAAATAGTGTTTGATATTGTCAGAAACGTTGCTATGTGTGGACTGACACATGTTCATTTTATAATTGGAACACGATTGTCTTAAGCAAAGGACTGGCTAGTTGCCAAATCTGAGTGCCTTAGCCTAGCCCTAAGTCAGCATCATTGTGCACCCATATTCCAAGGGAGTAAGAATCAAAGTTAATTAAGCTTTTGCTTTGGTTTGCACAAATAATAAGTAATGGGCTGACTGCTAATTAACCCTAAGAAACTGCTTCCTTTCAATGCAGTGATATTTGGAACTGAGCCTGCTTTTCCTTACACAAATAACACTGTTCCACCAAGCATAACTAAGCCTTCCATAAGATAATGGTCTTGTACTCTATGATAAATGGAAGACAGCATTTGCTTGTATGATGTGCGAGAGTTCTGAAATGCTAACAATGCATTTTAAACATGCAATCATCCCTGTTTCTTTTAAAGCATGAAAGCCGGATTCTAGAAATAGAAATGCAGAACCAGTGTCCAGAATGCATCCTCATTAGTAGGTGTGACTCATATTTGTTTTAACAGTAATGATCATTCATTTGTGCTAATCATTTAGTTAATGATTTAACAAAAGGGCAGGTCACGACAGCTACGTCATGACACTGAATGTCAGTTGACATTTGGTGACACACTAATGACAATACTATGTCAGGAGATCAAGTTTATCTACTGTATAGTTGTTATTTAATGAACCTAAACCTGCTTTAGGAGTAACCCATCTGACTTTTACGTCCTCATCTGCGTTTCCCCCTGTTAATGTCTAGATATGTTCAGAGTTCCAGTGCATGTCTAAAAGAAGCTTTAGTGAGCATGTTGCACAGGATGACATTTATTATTCTCTAGGTGATTTCTGCAAAATTCCTGGAAAGTTAAACCATAATTTCTTTTATCTATTTAAGCTGCCCTTCAGTTTACATGAATTTGTTACATTGCAGCCAAGTTTTTCATCTTAAATTTCACAGCTCCTCCCATGAACTATGGATGAAAATCATGTCATGTCCAGTTATTGTAGCACAAAATGAAAAATGGGTAACTGTTTTCCTTGGCAACTGCAGGGCAACGGGGTCATTCATTGTCTTCCAAACCCCATTAGCCAGTGGGGTTATGTCAAGCAGGGGCAGAGTCGATAAGCAAGGGTTGGAACAATAGCACGCCAGCCAAGTGTACTCTATTCCTCAACACTGTAGTAACGCTTACAAGAAAATAGCAGTTCTACTTCCCAGATTGGGCTGGAAATGTACAGAACAAAACCCTAAAGAATCCTGAAGTGCCCTCTAGCTAGAGGGAGGGTGTAAAGATAAGGCTGGCAAAGGGAAAGGAAGGGAAATGAAGAAGCAAGGTATAAAGTTAAGTCAGAGGGCACTTCATTTGAGAAAAAAACAGGGGATGACTGCAATGCAGCATCATCTTCTGTCCTTACAAAAATCTGTTAATTACAGACTTTTTACACACAGTGCCAATGATTGCAAAATGCACTCTCTTAGATCTAAACACAAATATGGCACCGAAGTCCAGTAGTCACACTGACACTCTGTTTAAGGGTTAAACCCACATGAAAGGAGCACATGTGTAACATATTCACACCAGATGTTCCAATAAGGGGTTACGACCTCTTAAACCCCATCAGAATGTCTCTTTGAACCGCAGGCACAGATCGCACAGGTGGTCTCAATTCCAAAACCCTCTCTTTTGAAACAGGAGGATGCCTATCACACTGACATAGCAGGAAAATCCCTAACAAGTACTTTAATTAAGTAGTTACTTAGTTAATTTTTACTGCAGCGCTGGTCAGGGTATTTTAAGCTGTGAAGACAGTCATCTATCATCTTTGTTACATCTCTTGCTTCATTTACTGAGCAAAGAGAAAAACTGTTATGATTATGATTATTATGAAACAAGATAATCAAAATGGTACTTTAGACACTCTTTAGATTATTATGCTAATGTATCCTAAAGGACTGTGCCAGTTATGTTCATGCTTTTTATTCTATCATCTATAAAATGAGTAAACACTGTTGTTTTTAGACCAACTTCATAACTTCAAGAGAGCTGCATTGTTTTCTTGTTCCTTTTCCTATTTAAATAATACCTGAAATGTGTAATCGATGAAAGGTGAGCGCTTCAGGTGTTATCATTGCAGGATAATACAGTTGTCAGCAGAGACTATTTTAAAATGTTTCTGTATTATATTCTTCTATGCCCTGAGACAATATTACAGTCAGCTGCAAAACAGTGACCTTTGTATTTATGTTTATTTTTTCCTCTGACTCTTTCTCACAACATCCTTGTTTGCTTATTGCTCGGCAATGAAAAAAATAATAAGCAAGATAGCAGTATTCCTAAACGTGCTATTTCATTTTGAAAGGGGTCCCTAGTTCCACATTAACAGCAGTAACTTTTACAAAAACATAAACAGGGCTGTTTGTACAATGATAGATTGTCTGCCTCAAACAAGGCATCAAGACCACAGTATGAGTCTAACTCAAAGTTAGACTCTGTGAGGCTGTGTTTAGGCATAGCTAAGTGCTAACATGCTCACTGTGACAATGCACACATGTTCACATTAAGCAGGTATAGTGTGGCTTGTATGCTAATTGGCTAATTAGCACTAAACACAAAAAATAGTTAAGGCTGATGGGAAAGTGCTTAATCTTGCTGGTGTCTGTTTAATTTTTGACATTTTGAGCTAATGGTAGATAGAAAATTAGTTATATAAGGAATTATATATAACCACAGTTGTACCATACCAAAGTTTCATCAATGCATTAACCAAATTTCAGTGCCATCCATCCAACCGCTGTTGAAATATTACTCTTAAAATCACATCTCAACCTCATACTAGTGCTAGATGAAAAGACAAGGTTTACCAACATAAGTAGGATTTATCATCTGGGGAATTTAAATATGTTTATATGTCTGTATCTTTAACCTCATATTTTAATAATAACATTATATGATGTGGCAAATATGCTTTACATAATACTAAGGTAAAGCATATATGATCTGTGGAGTAAATTTTGTTCTTAATCGAATGGCAGAAGAATAGCAGAAATAGGTTAAACCTGGTTTCACTTGAAATGTGAAACGTGTATTTCCTAGACACAGTAAGGCTTTGTTCAAACAGACATTGTACCACAGCTAACAGCAGTACAACAAGGCAGGGGAGTTGGGTGGGTTGTCTCTAGTACTGGAAAGAGAATGAAATATAATCTGGGATGACCAGCTATAGTGGCAGAGTGTGTGTCTAAAGCTTATAGGTGTAAGACTGAGAGACTGGATTGTACAGCTAAAGACAGCTAAAGTGCTTTCCTGGATGACAAGACATCCCTTTGCATTGCAATAAAAAAGAGAAAGAAAAAAACTTCATACTTCAATGTCACACTATGCTGTGGTGATCGTCCGAACTACAAAAAAAATGAGAAGGGCTGTTTTTTTTCATACTGAGTGAAAGTCCATCTGAATGCAGCCTAACTGGAACACCTCAGTGAAACATGAGTGAATGGACTCATCACGTCTTAAGTCTGAAGCCCATCCGCTCCAGTCTCCTTCTTTCCCATTGCCACACTTCAAAGACACCTCTAGAGAGAAGCTTCAAAACGTACAGCATTACAGGCTTTTCCAGGACTGCCACGGAGTCCCAAGCCCACAAAGAACAGAAAGTTTCTCCCTAGTTATTTGTTTTAAAGTTGGTTCCGTTCACAGGGAAAAGATTCCACATGCCATTTGTTTTTCTTTTACCTGGCCTCACTTTTATCTTCCACTCCACTATAGCACTTCCCGTTTGCTTTCCTCTGTTTGTTTTGTCCCTCTCCACTTTCCTTTTCCAGTCATTCCTCATCCTGGCTTTACCTTTGCAATGGGCTCAAACAGAGGAGCTTAAATCATATCAGGAATGGGAGCTTTGCGGAGTGCTTTCCATTATACAGAAGTGATGCTGCAGCGTTGTCTCTTTCCACGTTTTTTTTTCTTCATATTTTGACTTGTGTCTCCATTAATCCCTGTCATTCTTCATCCCCCTTTCTGACATTAACCAAGTTTCTTACACCATATTCATCATTTCCCCAGAACATGTTCTCCCTCCCCTACTGTTACACCATCACCCCGGTCTCCTTTTATTGATCCACCAACTTAAAGTTCCAACTTTTTCTTTTCTATGCTCTGTCAACTTTTAGTGTCTTACAAAATCTTTGTGCACTGGTCTGTCTTAACTAAAGCCGAGTGTCTGTTCTTTTCCTTCTTGCTTTCTGTCTCCTTGAGCCAGCCACTACCCCACTCTGGTTCTCTTTCATTACACTTTTCAAAAGTGAGTGATATCAAAATGTGTTATCTAATATCTCTCTCACCCTGTTGGTGGTTTCTTCTTCCCTTTGTTTTATCTTCTCTAGGAATGGGTGACAGCCACTGACCTGCTCATCTCTTTGGACAGGCTTAACACCTTTGGAGATGAGTTTTTCAAGGACCCTAAAGTGTTGCGCTCGTACTTCTATGCCATCTCTGATTTCTCTGTGGGTGGCAGGTAAGAGACACCCGAAAATGCGTCCTCCAGGACAATGTCACCTTGCACAGCTAACACTCCTATTGAAATGTTGAAAAAGATTCACTTTAGAGTTTAACCTCAAGCTGTCAAAAGTCAAATAAAAGCTAAATATCCTGATGGTGTCTAACATTTAGTCCTTTTTTGACTGAATTATTTGGAATTCCCACCCTTTACAGTGCCTTGTAAACATAAGGAAAACCTAGTTCTACCTCCTACAAAATTACAGTAACTGTCTTTGCTAAATGATTCCTGGAGGACACAGTCACCGCTTTTGAAAGTAGGTGTGGGTGATGGTTGGCTGGATGTACAAAGCATAGATTTTGACAGCAGAATCACTTTGCAGTAGTTGCAGTAGGGAAAAACCATGGTTTTGATTAATTATTGTTGTTTCAAGACTGCATGCATAACAAAAACTGTGTGTTCAAAACAAAATGTCTTTTTTATTTTAAAAGATACATTTTTGAGATGAATTACCCTTCCTACAAAATATATCTGATAATGTATATTTGCTATACTGTATACTGTATGAACATAACTTTTAGAATATAGGGCCATGAGCTATACAGAACAAACAGCATTTCCAGAAAAATAAAAAAATCTAATCTAAAAGATTTTCAGTGTTTTGACTCATAAATTTGTGTTACAAATACAAGGTAATTTAGAGTTTGACATCTGCAATGCACAAACACTTTTAGTGGACATTGTTAATAGTGTATGTGCACAAAGCAAGCCAAGCAATCAACACCATACAGCCTAAACTATTATACTTGACAGCTGTTTGCAAAGCTGATAAACACCTGTCTGTCAAGGTAGCATCAGATAGAAAAATGAAACAAAAGGATTATCCAGTCTCCTTTTACTTTTAGTTTATTACCCACAGCTATGACTGAAGACATGACGCCTAGGACCAGGCTGCGCTTTGACACCGCATAGAGAAGTGGACGATTAAGTGGTCGAGATGAAGCCTTCAGAAAGAATACAAACTTGATCTGACACCTGTCATAAACACTTAGGATCACTGCAGCAGCATGACAAATTATCCACCAATGTCACAACACCTGAGGGAGAGACCCACATGACAGCATGTTAGCCATGTACCAGTGCTTTCTGTTCAAGTACACAGACCTTTACACCTCAGTGCTACACCTCAGCAAGTTGGCCAGATTTTAGCCACTGAGGCGGACTACTATTAAATTGTGCTACAGTAGAATACGGTAGCAACAATCCACAACTTGTATAATTTTTTTTATCTGTTTATTCATCTTCTTACTCAAGCGTATCAAGACAAGCCACATCCCCTTTTGTACTACACATATACTGCTTATGTAGTTTTGGTCAATTCCCCCCAACATATTCGAATTTGTTAAATTGTCTACTCTTGCAGAAAGATCCAATATGTGGATTTGCTACTACATTGTTGTCTTCTCAACAACAACAGAAATAACTGGGTCTGAGCCTCAGGAAAGCATAGGATGCAGGACAGCTGGCTAAATTTGACAGAGTATGCCACTCAGTGACAAGTCCCTGTCCCCTATCATAGCCCCTCGACAGAACCAGCGACACTGCCAGGAAACAGGACACACACAGGGAAGCATATGTGCCAGTGTGCTTCATATGAAATAATAAGCTTTCCACATGCACAAGGAAAGTAAATTAGCAGATGTTAACAACCTTTTATAAAAGTTTAACTAATAAGTCATGTTCATCTAACAAATATTGAGGGAAGTATTTTGCTTTTGACAGTTACACATACACTAATATACACTAATGTAAGTACTCTAAGGATGGTTTAGGCATGATTTGATCAGATTTAATACATATGCACATACTAATATCCAATGATACAGTACATGCCTGTTGCTGTTTCTTCTTGTCAGGTGCAGTGTGAGCATTTTAGCACAGAGAGTGTACAGTTACCCCACCTCAATTCAGTCTATGTTTAAGCCAGTGAAAGATAAAAGGAAGTGACAGCTCCTTATGGTAGGAATACCTTCTCACCCCCCCTCCTCAGCTTTCACTGTATGCATATGAATGTCTGTGAGGAAAAACAGAGAGCGTGTAGGAGAAGTTGTACTTTCAGTCTTTACATAACTGTCTGTCTATGTATTCTTCAGATGTAAGTGTAACGGTCACGCCAGTGAGTGTGTTGAAGGGGAACATGGTGGCCTGGTCTGTTCTTGCCAACATCACACAGTGGGAGCCGACTGCCAGAGATGTCACCCCTTTTACCAGGACAGACCCTGGGCCAGGGCCACTGGGGACTCCGCCAACGAGTGTCTGAGTGAGTAGTCAGGCTTTGGGCTGCTGTCACAAACCTACTGGGTGCAACCTTCTGCGAAATCCACAGGGCAGTGCAGAATTGTGACAAGCTCAGGCTGTCAATGGTTCTAAGAAAATCTATCCTTGTACCACCTTTCATTGCATGCAGATTTGGAAAGAAAATGTAAAATTGTAATTTAATTTTATTATGATGAACTCAGATTCTATTTATTATTATTTTTGCCACCATATTTTGGTTATAATGTTTTGAAAAAAACAAACATAAAATAAATCAAAAGAGAACAAAAAAAAACACAGTAGCTTCATTACACCTCTCAATTATTCAAAATGTCTGCTTTGCCAATTAATGCTCATAGGTATTAGTCATAAGAGCTTCCTGGAAGATATGTGAATATTTAAATCTTCTCATTTGTACAAATGTTTGCAGGCATCCTCTCTTTAGTCTATCAGTGTGTAGCATGAATATTATCAAGTTTGGCTCATCACACTGCACTTCTACTGAATGTTATAGAGAATGAATTGTAATTGGTTCAGGGATAAAAACCATAAAGCAGAGATGCTTGCCAATAGTTTTTTTTTAATTCTATTAAGCAGCAAGCTTGTTTTAATTACTCTTACTCTTGGTTCCAAGCAGATGGTGTCTTAAATAGAGTACTGCACCCAACTTAATCAATGCAGTATATTAATAAATAAACAGATGCCATATAAAAGAGACACAGAGTGTGGAAGTATAAAAATGAATGTTCAGTGTAATTGCACATTTCTATGGCGCCCCTAAAGAGACAAAAAAAAACAAAAGAAAAGTTTCTGGTGTGCACGAGATATCTGCTGTGCACCAGAAAATGTCTTGTTCTCAGGAGCATGCACAGTCCGGTCTAAAATCTTTCTAGTTTTCTAATCTAATCTATAAAGATAATTAGAAGACAAACACTTGCTTACAAAGTATTAGCCATAATAACAGCAACAGGTATTTAAACCAGTAAAAATGACTGGACAGTTCATTAACAGCTAAGAGCAGAATAAATGTTGTCAAAGTGTCAGTTGACAGTTGACAACCTCCATATCATGTTTTAGATATTTTAAGGAATCTATTAATGTGTATTAAAGGGTAATTACCTAATACGTATCTCTTTGACCACAAGCCACAAAATGATTTATCATAGAACCAAAGATAGAAGAGGAAATGCTTGGCTTCATATTGCAATACATATACAGCTAGAACACTCTTTTTTTTACTCCTGAAATCAAAGCTGTGGAAAACAATTGCACCATTTGCAGTGGTGAGTCTGCTTTGGCTGTATGTAATTTTAGACTACCCCGAATTAAGGTAAAGCAAGCAAAATTTATTTTGATAATATCGAGGCCTACGTACACCTAATCGAATAGATGAAACATGATCTGTGACTTTGCAGGAAGCAAAGGAAAAGTGAAAATGATAGTCCTGTCTGGTGTTATTTTAGTGCATGCTTTAGTTTGGAGCATTTCTTGTGACTTTTTTTTTCTTTGTCTTAGAAAAATATGCTACTTGACTTTAAACTAAACGGCCAGAAATACAAATAATACAAAATAATAAATTGAAAAATTTACAAACAGACAAATTTTTTTTTATCTGTAAGTGCTAAGCACATTTTAAGTATTACTGCTAATGATCTGTTACCAGGGTAAAACTTTGTACATTTTTTTGCATTCTCAACCTACCTGTTAATAATAAGGACAAAAGGTATGAGATTAGCTTTTGTATAACTAGCATCTAGTGTGAAAAATGTATATTACTGCTTTTATAGGATGACCTTGTGTTATAAAAAAAAAACACTTATTGAGTGACTTCATCTCAGCTATGTAAAATACCTTTTTGCAAAGGACATGGTGGTGATTACAATCAGCAAATATGCATCAAGGAAGTGAGGTTGAAAAATATAAGAAAACCTCATAAATTACTAATGTGTAGAAATTCATTTAATGTTAAGGAAGAAAGAAATGTTGAATTGCAGTTTAGTGCTAAAGTATGTCATTTTCATAATGGATGCGGTCACTATTCAGATACCTGCACACTGATTGTCCTGTATATGGCTTGAAGGAGTTACAAAAATCTGGAGTGGTGCCGGAAGTGGTTCTATAGGGTTTGTAGATGAATGATAAGTGCATCTTTTTGTTTTTGCTACAATATTCAAGAGCTCTATTTCAGCATTCCCTCCCCATTTGCCCTCTCCTTTCTCCCATTGTTGCTTTCTCATTTCTTAACTCTGCTGAGGCTGATAAATACATATATTGTAAAAATATAAACCTCTTCAACAAATTAGGGCATGAGCTAATAGAAAGGATGCTTACTGAAATGATACAATTCGTAATCTATAAATTAAAGAATAATATGAACTGAATTACATGTATTTAAACATTTCAATCAAGCACAGTACATCAACAACAGACCCTGACAGAGATATTTTAGACATTTCATATGCCAGATGTCGTTCAGAAAGACTTTGTGTTTCGACGATACATATTGTGGCACAAAAGAGACATTTTGAAATGTGGTGATAAGTCAAAATGTGCACAGTGCATTTTGTTTGCTATTTCCTGTGACTGCTACCACTGCTGATAGAGGCCAACGATTTTCAACAAATCTGGCAAAAATGTCAAGTGTCTCTTTAATGCAATATCTTAGTAAATGATCTTTCAGAAGAATAAATTGTTAAAGAATCATGACCTTTTGAGGCTTAGAAAACCATGAAACCCAACTATAAGAAAATAATTAAGATAAAACCTGAACTTTACAAAATAAAAAACAAAATTACGTCTTTGTTGCTGACTGACTTTTGCCTCTTTAGCTCTGTAACAGCAAATTGTTTTCCGGTACTGCATGCATTAAATGTGGTGGTATACAAAACTATCTTTGTTCCATTACTTACTAACCTAACTGTAAGATCCACTACTGAATTCCAATTACCCAAAATAGCATGTGCTATCTTATTGCTAAACATTATATATCATCATTCACCAACTTCTTGCTCTGTATTATTATGCGCCATTTATTTATTTATGTCTTTATTTATTTTGTGATTTTTGATGTTTGTGACATATAAACATCTTTCCATGCTCTGTCAGCTTTATTTCCACATCAGACACTGCAATTATGATGTGTCTCAGAAATCCATTTATGTACAAAGGGGTGTGAAATACTGACAAGTAGTTGTCAGTGTAGTGCAAAGTAGTGTTTAGTTGTTCTTACCCATCCCTAGTAAAGAATACATATTTTGTATTTTTTGATCATCTACTACCACATTGCCTTTCCCCTTTTGAGCAGTGATATAAATCTTCTGTTTTCCTCCCAAAATGCTAATTGTTACTTGTCAACATTCTTCCACTCCATTTCCTACTGAGTCATTTCCTCAGTTGTCCACATGATCTGCATTATAATTTCACTCCATGTGTTGAGGTGCAACTTTGTGCAAAATCAGCTACCTGTGACCCACAAGAAGTAAAGATAAAAGTTTACTGTGGGGGGTAAATAGTAAATGGTCTGCACCTTAGAAGATAAAGCAAATAGCATGTTGCTGCTCATTCACCCTTTCAACAAGAGTACCACTAGCCCTATAATTAATGGACAACACACTACTACTATTATGTCACAGCTGACTTGTTATATATATATATATTTAACTGCACATTTTATACTTTTTGGCAGGAAAGCGAGCTAATGATTTGGAACCATTTGTGTAACTGCAGGAAAATGAGAAAGTGTCCAAACATTTAAACAGTAATTGGTAACTTTAACATTCTTTAGTTTATTATCTAATGGTTGACATTGTTATTCTCTAGTATGCTCACTATAAAATGCCTAGTTTCCAAGTTCAGGCTGTTTCAAAGCTTGTAATGATTTGTTTTTCAGGACTGAATTGAATAATTAGTTGCATTAATGACCTGCTAAGCAATTTAATGTATCAAATCAAGTTCATTAAGAAACAGTGTTATCTTTTTAGCAATTGTTCCATTATGCATTGTATTTGGATTAAAATGCTCCATATTGTCCTCTCTATTCCGGTTTGAGTCAATGTTACATGATAGAGGCTTGTCTCCTTTTTGCAGTTATGATGAAGACAATTCCTGTGATGTCTTTAAAGCAGCCACGTCTTATAGTTGTATTAATATTAACACTAGTGTAGCTATAGCAAAAGCTGTCATGTAACATGTGTAGTAAAAATGCCTCTTATTTGAAATGTTTTCTTATCCTGAGCAGTTTACAGAGCTGAGAATGTTCTTAAAATTAAAATATTTTTTAAAAATGATCAAAAGGGCGCAACATTTACTTGAAGGGATAAAACTTTCTCGCATTGTCACTTTCTTGCCCACGTTAGCACTCATCTATCATCATCTGGGAGTATGGTGAATAGCTAGACTGATTCTGTCCAAAGAAAAAATATACACCTATTGGGACCTCTAAAGCAGGATAAAGACCAGTATTCTGTATTTATTTATTTTCTATACAAACTGAAAATCTCCCCAAAATGACAAACTATTACTTTAATGCTCAATCATAAGCAATATACTAATGGTGCAGTGAACACTAAAACAATATGATGTTATTTTAACCAGTTATATCAACAAATAGAAAATGACCTATCTGACTAAAGTATTTGGATTCAGGTGTTCAGTTGGGTCCAAGACAAAGAGAAGGCTCAACAATTGGTTTCACCCAACTCTTTACCTCCACTTTACCACTTTACCAATGCAATCAACACCACCCTCCATTAGCACCTATTCCGTCTTAATAATATATCAGACTAATTAGTCAACAAGTAGCCTACTTGTTTTCTTACTGAAACCACCAGGCCACTTATTGGCCTTGTAATGTTATGTTAACTCCAGAAACGTGTTAGCTAACTTAAGTTAGTAGTAGTAGTAGTAGTAGTAGAAGTAATAGTAGTAGTAGTAGTAGGCCTCAAGCCTTCTTCCTGTGCTAAACTACATAAATTTACATAATAATCCATACACATGTTGCAGTTTACAGATTATTGAAACCACTGTAATACTTGCACTGTGAAACAGTACAATAGTACTGCACTTTCCTGTCTTTAACATTTACCTTTCTTCTTCACCACAGAGAGTTCCACAATCAGGTATGTTTTCACTGCCTAGTTTAGGCTCCACCCTTTCTACCTAACTAACTTAGCAAAGGAAAAATACATATTGACTTACATATACTAACATCACTATAACATAAAAAACACCCAAGGCTTTTTGCTTCAGTAGATCTGAAAAATATAATATATAAAACAATTCCATGTCACAGTTTTGTGTATTTCACTGCAACTGGTGTCAATACACATTATTTTAACATGATTAGAGAGAAGATATTAAGATATAAAAAATTACCACATGTGGATTGGGCACTATGATGTGGGAGGCAATGGTAATCTGGGTTGATGTTTGCAAATGTTGCCTTTTGGAAGTCCTACTGTCAAAAATGTTTTATCTTAATCTAAATTGATAAATAAGCAGAGGACTCTTTAGTCTATAATAGTCCACAAAAGGTCATTCAACTATGTATATGCAGCTAGATTCCTCATAGGTGCTGTTGTTTTGCTCTCTTGGACCGACATCTCATTCGTTCAGCAAATTAGATATAAAAATGAGAAATCGTTGTGCCTGAAGGAGTTGTGGGCTCTCTCTGCAGTGGGTTCTGCAACACCATTATTTCTTATGCCTATTCATAGGCATACGAAAGGGGCATAAGACAATAAAATGGTGCATTGCATCATCTCTCACACAGGTGAGATGCAGTGGCAACCCCCTTTAGCCCTACAAAAGCTTGCCTTGATTCTAAAAAATGGCTGACGTAGAGTTTCCTAAAGTTGTTGTTTGCATAATTGTGGCTTGAAGCATAGGTTCACAATTTTTCAAGTGTGTCTTACTCAGGTGCCTATATGAATGTTTTGCTTGCAAGCATTCCTCTTGTTCATTCTAAAGGTCTGTTTGCAATGTCATCGTAAGTGATGGGGGACAAAATTCACATTCCTTAAGTTTATCTTAAAGGGCTTCGGCTGTCTGAGTTAGACAAATTACTTAGGCATATTTGAAAGTTTTACTTCTATCCTTTTGTATCCTTTAGTCCAACATCATTAAAATTGCATCTTCTTAAAGGCCATTCTGAAATAGAAGAATATTTGAAGCCAGCAAGTTCAGTTTTAGTTATCATCTAAGCACCTCACTATTGTTTTAAGAACACGTTAAAATTATTTAACAACCATATGGCAATGGGAGTCATTGTCCTTGCACTTGACCATGAGTTCCTCTTGCATATTTTTCGGACCTAACATGGTCCAAGTTATCAAGTGCCTCTGCTGGGATGAGGGACATACCATTTGCAATAAACAAAGAGTGCATAGTCGTGAAGAAATGATAATATTAGAAATTACTTATGAGTCAAGAGTACCTATATTCCTTATCAAAGCTAAAGTTTGCGTGGCATTATGGCCACCCTGCAGAACCACATTAGGGATTGTTGAAATGGATAGAGAATGTATGTATCCTCTCCATTTTTGAAATTCTGTGTCGCGCTTTCACCACCCCCCAAAGTAAGTATGAATCGGCCTTTATATGACTTAAATGACTAATAATGTGGCTGCTGCCATAGAGTTGCATTTATAATGGGAATGATTAAGGTTGTTCATTCATACAGGTGTACATTTTCTGGGTCATTTAAGGACGATGTTGCGTTAATTGAAGCTGTCAGCAGTCAGCATCATTGGGAGTATTAGTGGGCCATACAAATGAGTTACTGTGCCCCATCACCCACAGGCATGAGAGGGCAGAAAGTGCCGCTTATGCCCTCAGAAAATATATGAAATTAAAGGCCAAATGGTCTTGCCCTTTAAATTATGAAATTGATGGCCTGTTTAAGACACAATTTAAAAATTGTGAACCTATCCTTTAATTAGTGCTTTGTGTTTTTTGTTTTTATTCTATTAGGTTTCACTGACCTCTAAACTCCCATAAGTCTGTAACACTCAGTTAACACCAGTATTTTGATTATCAAAGGATGATACCATAAATACATTTTGACTTTGCATTCCACTGCTCTACCACACTGCAGTAAGATTTTAGTTGATTCTTTAAGGGTCTTGGCTGTTAAAAGCACTGGAGACAAAGAACATTGCTTTCACTGTGTGTCCAGCCTAATCATTATGAGACAAAGCCCCAAGGAACAATACGAGGGCAACATCCATGCCTGTATGGGCATGATATGCAAATTCAAGAGTCCTTGGAAGCCCTCAGCATGAGTCTAGAGTGCAGGATCAGGCTTTCAAGAAAGGTTAGTGCAACTGGTTCATAGTAACAGGCATCCCTTTTGTGCACAGAGAAAAGTTGTTTTTTCTGTAGTGGTGACATCCATTTAGAGTAAAATTCCACTGAATCTTTAGTAAAGGGTAATTTAGGATCTTTGGGTTTTTGACTTGGTGTGTTTGACTGCAATTTCATTCGAATCACACCAAACCTTGTTATTTACTGTGTTTTTCATTGCTAGAATATAATGCATCAGCTTGCATTTTGCAAAAATTCTCTTTGTAATTTGAGAAACATATAATTCATGGCTGAGCAGGCTGCTGAGAATACTATTTAGTGTTATATTCTAAATTATTTCTTTTCTAGATTTCGGTGCATAGTGTTTGAAGAGGTATCTTCATCAGTCACAGGAAAGAGATATTTCTGCACTCAATGTGGAACTACCGTAGAACTGTCTTCGCAGTGGCAGTGATACACAGCCTGTGTGGTCCCCAGAACAGGACTGAGGAAGGCAGTCTGTGCAAGAGATGTTTGTGGGCTGTCTGATGCATAAATGAAACAAGATGGCCAGACACAGGCTGTGGAAAGATGTGTAGAGGTCTTTGCGTTTATGCAGTTTAAAAACAGCTTTAAGTGATTTGTTCTGTCTCAGTCCCCCTCTGCCGTACTGTATGCATGCACTGCTTGTAGCAATCGTCATCCCACATGCACCACTTTTTGAACCATTTCACACACTTTTACCTAGATAGAAAACATGCTGCAGTATTTTACCAGAAATATCCAAATGTGTTCAATGACTTTCTTTTAAGATGTGAGGTTGACAGAGCCAATATGGCATCAACATCAAAGGCTGGTACTTAAAAATGCATGTAGATATAAAAAAAACACATCTGGCACTGAGCCAAAATAATTATATTCTTATGTCTATTTTTAGTGTAGCTAATGAAAAAGCAGTACAATATTTTGAAATAGGAGAAGAAAGAAACATTAGCAAATATACTTTTGAACTTGCTGAGAGGAATTAGAAGCCAGATGTTAATTTTGCCCTGCAGCTTTCAGAATAAGAGCCATGATTAAACAAATCCATTTTCCTCACTTCACTTCACACAAGTTTCAACACAATCTTTTGAAAGACCAAGTTACATGAAATGGACCTAATTTTAAAATAATGGTTAACTGAGCAATTATAATTTATAACAGTATACAGTACATAATGGCTTACATTATATTTACAAGATGCAATGCAATGCATTTGTGACAATAAAGGGACTACAACAGAGGCTCAGGCTGTTGTTGACAGGACTGCCACCTGGCTATCAGCTAGCCTGACCAGCAGTGGCAGCACCTCTAGCTGGTATGATAGAATGGATGGGAGCTGACAAGTGGAGCTGACTGGTCATGTTTAAACTCTGGGTGCCCAGCAGTGCCAATCAGAACTGAGTCAAGCTGCAGCGATTTTCTATATGAAGTGTCACTTTTTGTCAGATTCTGTTGCCCTTAGGGCAGAAAGATTGCAGATGTGATAACAAGAGGCTCGGTATTATCAGTCTATGCATGTTGTATTGAAAAGGCCACAGACGACTTCCTTCCTATCGTATCGGATCATTCCAGCTCTCAAACTTTCAGTTTCAATATAGACAATTAAGGTTGCACTATTAAATATTTTTATCAGCACTGCATCAAATGACTATGTGCAATGCAAAAGGAGTGGTTCATAATGAAAAATCTAGATAATAATCGGTGCAGTTCTCTTCAGCTCTACACCAGCCCATTATTTCAATTTTAGTCTATCAGATTATTGTTTTGGTTCAATGTCACTGCTTCTGTTCACATAATGTTTAAATAGAGGCCACTGATAAACCCTTCATACACAGTATAAATTACCTGAAAACACAAGATATTAATTATTTTATAACATTTTATAACATCTATCACCTATATATAAACTTAAAGAGCACTAAACCAACTGCTGGTCTAGAAGCAGAAAACAAATTCTCACATTATTTCTGTTATCAATTGTATATTTTGTAATATATAATAATTGTATATATAATAATAATTGTAATTTCTTATTG
>OMLM01001646.1:57021-76853 GCA_900302695.1 Helostoma temminkii | reverse complement strand
TGTGTGTGTGTCTGTGTGCGTGTGCGTGCGTGCACGTGCGTGTGTGTGTGTGCGTCTGTGTGTGTGTGTGTGTGTGTGTGTGTGTGTGTGTGTGTGTGTGCATGCGTGTGATAAGTATGCTGAAGTATTTATATTCATAAGAAGTCCATCCTAGCTCTCCCTGACCCTCTCTACCTGCTGAGGGAATGCTAAGTTGTCATGGTGTTGAATAGCATATCAATGAATGTTTGGTGTTAATATTATTTCTACCACTGCTGAACTGCTTATACGGTAACAACGGATGGTGGAGTGACTGTTAAACAGTAAAACAGGCCTTCATTTTAGCTTTGACAAACACTGAGATGAAAGGTTTTGACATTTACTATTATGCCTTTAAAGTTTTTTTATTAAATATGATTAATAAATACAAAGTGGTCATTCAGTGTGGTGAAACTACAGAGAAATACTACACTCTTTCTCTTCTGTATCTAGTTATTTAGCATCTATGTGCTAATTGTTTTGATTTTGTGGACTGAACTGTTTAGGCTCAATCACTCTTGCTTCCAGCTGTAAAAGGCAGCTGTGTTCAGCAAACATTCTCCAAGCGTATTTAATGTTCTTAAGTCCCTTCATTTTGGGAATGTAAATATGTTAAAGAACTATGACTCATGAAAGTTTGGGTAATAATAACCATGTAAATCAAATGTGTACCGAGATGCACATGCCAACATGCATGCACACACTGCTTGCTTTCATTCATGCAGCAAAACCAGGCTGTTGAGAAGAGGTGTGAATTACTCAGACCACTGGAGCAGAAACAAGTGGAGGTGTATTGCCTTGGGATAATTGAATTATTTGTAATGGCATCTCATTAAAAACTACATTGTGTGTTACAGTTTCAAAAAGAGGTAATCAATCAGTTAATCAAACTGACTTTGACATCATTCAAATCACTACTGACCCATATTCTCACTTGCTTGTTGTTTACACAGCTTTTAATTTTTGTTTGTTGAATTGTGTGGTAAATCGAGCTTGGTGTCAATACATTAAAAGAACGCTTTTTGACTGAGGGTAGCGATGACAAAAATATATTGACAGCGGTTAATATTAGAGACACCCAGGTTCAAGCCCTAACACAAATATCTGTGTTGTTTAAGTGTCCTTGAGCAAGACACCCCACTGTTTCCAGAGCTGCTGTTGTGTCGTTGATCTTCTGGGGTTCTGAGTGGGGGCAAGCAGATACATGTTGAGAATATGCTTGTGCAGATCAGTGATGTCAGCTTCTCCTTCTTCTTCAGATTTGGTTTTATCTGACTTGCACATGCTCATTAAATGCAATGGATTCAAATCTTTCATCCTCACCTCACCTTGTGTCTGCAGGCCGTGTGAATGTGACGCCAGCGGGAGTGTGGGTGACTGCTCTCCTCTGGATGGACATTGTCACTGTAAGCCAAATGTGGAGGGACAGAGCTGTGACAGGTGTGTTATAAACTTGTTGCTTACATGCACATGTGACCTGTGGCTACTAAGGCTGCACTTTTCTTGTATAAGAGAACAAATGAGGCCATTACAAGTGAATTATATTCTTGATAATATCTGATATTTAAGTTTTTGATTTTAGGGGAAAAATGTGAACATATGAATCCTAAATTTAATAGTGATTAAAGTCTATTATTGTATAATGAAAATAAAGCAGGTCATACCAAGCAGACATCCGCATCAGCACTATTAGCACATGATATAGGTGCAGAAAAATACAAAAAGAAAATCCAAGATTTGAGGATGTGATTTTGACTTCTTGGACACTGAACATGACCGGTAAAACACGTCAATAATCAAGTCTCTGCTACTCACTGTCTGTTACTATGTTGTTCTCCCAGGAGGGAGGATCAAACTAAGATAAACTCACTGTGACATTAGCAATACACACAGCCCCGGGTCTCCAACTATTGAATAATTCTGTGGTCCCTGTTTGTTGACTTTTTTTAGCTGATTTCATGGTCTGCTGAGCAGACCCCTCTCCTGTGTAATGTGAGTAGTGCTAGTGGCTGATCGTTAGCTCTGTTCCTGTCGCACCCATATGCCAGCTAATGTCAGCAGGTGAGACCTCAGGGTTTTTCCAGCTCAGCTTCATTTTGTCCCTTCTTCCTCATCACTGCAGTCTGCAGTGACCAGCATCCCAGACTGCTACAGTGAAAACTCCTTAAAGAGATTAGTAAGAACAATACTACAGCAAGGATGTGGTAAATAGCAGCAATGAAGCATGTGCAGCATCTGCATGTTAATAACTTTTTATGCATTGGGTTGTGTACCCGATGTGTGTGTACCTACAGATGCAAGCCAGGTTTTTTCAACCTTCAACAATTAAACCCAGCAGGCTGCCAACCGTGTTTCTGCTTTGGTCACTCACTGGCCTGCTCTTCATCCAGTCACTATGCAGCTGTCAACATCACTTCTGACTTCATTGAAGGTATTGTCTCAGGTTTACAAGCTATTAATAAGGAGCCACTGTTACCATAGGGCCACTATTATTAAGTAGTGAAACAACTAATGATTCTTTTGTCCTCTCTGATTTGTCACTCTCTTCATTTTCCTTAACTACTGTGTATTTAATAATGCAGTTATTTATTGCTGACTGTACTGCAGTGTGAATTATATTGTGTTGCAATAAATTAATTACCTACAGTATGTCATTTTACCCTTCTTGGGGACTTGTTTTAATATCTGGTAAGGAACAACAGTGGCAAACGAGCCTTCTAATTTAGCTCTGGCTCATTTACAATTACAGTGACCCAATGCACAAAACAGCCTGCACATAACATAACCAAAACAAAGAAAAAGAAATGCTGAATATGACTACTTTTCAGTGTTGCTGGAAAATGAGTAAAAATTAGAAAAGTTTAAGGTTATTTTTCTGTTTTAAAAACCTTATTAAATTATGCAGATATTTTTGCAGCTACATAAACCTCATGATGCACCTATTTTATACCAAAGGGTTTATTGGGTTCATTAGCAAGTACATTATTGTATACACTGTATATGTCCACTTCAGCCAAAGGTCCATGAACCTCAGAGTTAGTGATCGACTCCCAAATCCTTCTGGCCACATGTCAATGTGTCAAGACCCTAAAACCTCATAATAGTGTCATGATCTATGTGCAGCTGTCCCATAAAAATGTCCGCAAGAGAATTTATAAAGTATGTGGTTATTATTATTATCATTATTACTAGTAGTAGAAGTAGTAGTAGTATAGTATTCATAATAATATTATTATTAATAAAAATAATATCAGTATTTTTATTACTATTATACAGTCAGGGTTTTAGTGATCTCTGAAAATGATGTAGAACGTACAGCATGTATGTACTTGGTTGTGTTTTTTGAATGTGGATGTGTGGTTTGTGTTTGTAGTGTGTTTCTGTATTTGGCTGTATTGTCTTTATTTGCTTTCAGGTCAACTGCATGAAGCTTTTTTTCTGTTTATTCATGATAATTTTAACTCTACATGCACACCATTGTTTACCATATGTTTTCTGATCTTTGTATTACAGAAAGGTATAGCTAAGCTTCATTTATTAAAATGTTTTCTTTTGCCTTAAGGTCAAGATGGGTGGTTGGGAGAATTCTCTGAGGGACAGCAGGACAATCTGCAGTGGAAGGAAGGGGAAGTCTACCTGCTGCCTTTTAGTGAGGAAGACATTGGCTTCTACAAAGCACCTGGTGAGTCAATAAAGAAAATATAAGACATTGGAAATCATCGTCTGATATTTACTTCATGTTGGGTCGTATTGGTGGGTTACAGTCCTGAGAAAGTTTTAGTACTGTTGATAGTTATTAGGTAATAAATCCACCAGTTGTTGCTGGAAATATGTAAAGGGTATTAGTGTTAGTGGAACACCTATAGCTTGTTCTTGTTATTTTCTTAGCATGATAAATCCTTGTCTTTGGAAGTGGGCAATACAGCTGTTATTCTGACACAATTTCCACCAATCCCTTATGAGAGCCATTAGAAGATAAGGGAATAAGCTGGCCCAGCTACACAACTCGGGCCCATTTTTATTAGCTGCCCCAGCAGCAAAGGCCTGATGGAATTGAATGTCTTGGTCATTCTGGAGCAGGAACAAAGTAAAAATTGGCTTGGTTTGTTCTTGTTTCCACTAAGTCACTTCTAGCCATCAACTCAGAGCCCCTCCGGCCACCATGCAGTCTGCAGCCAGAAGCAAAACAGGAGCAATCCCATTAACTCTGCATCACGGAGGTTTAATGCCCAAAACACATGATCACAGAGAACAACTCCATTTGGAGGCTCCTTTTTTTAGAAACTTGAAACGCTCACAGCTCAAAGAGGATATGACAAAGCCTGGTGGTCAGGCATAATTTGTAGAATGTCATTGCGAAAGTGTTGATAAGTAATGGATGTGCAAGTCTGACTGTTTGTGCACATGTGATATGTTCATATCCCTAATGAATACTTGAACGCTTTGCCATATATGTGTGTGTGTTTTTAATTATAACTATATATGCAGTAATTAATACAGTTTTTAAAAGTTTCTTTCTTCTTTCATATGCTCTGTCATGACGTCTCTGTAGGCCACAGCACACAAATTATTGGCCTAACTGGCCGAGAGCAGCTTTATGGCAGCCTGCTTATCTACTTCTCGCAGTGCTTGTTTATGTTGTTTTTTCACACAGTAAATGCACAAATCTATTGCCTTGCCATCCCTATTAATGATCTCATTTTCTCTTGCCTTTTTCGTAGTGTTGCTTGTGTACAGTTACTTTAAAGATTAGAGCAGAGCGGCAGCAGCACTGGAAGCAGCTTTGGAATTCTCTCTTACATTGCCAGTGTCTCTCTTCTTTTTACTTTTAATTTCCTGAAAATCCTCCACTGTGTTGTTCAAATAAGTAAGAGATAATTCTGAGTGACAACTCCACGTCAGACATAACACAAAATGCAATTCTGTGATTCCCATAAATATATTTGTCACTATGGTTTGTCAAGGGCTTCAGCTGCCACACAGAGGACAGGATTCAATCAGGACGGCTTTTTTACTGAATTGGTAAAGCAGAAGAGAGGAGGGTTTGCAATTTGCATAGCTCCAGAAATATCAGCCGATGCTAGGATGAGGACAAGACATCACAGATTCTCTCACAGTTGTGTTTGACAAGGAGTTGTTGAACGAGACAGGAGGAGTTTCAGATAGTATAAAAGGAAAAGGAGAGAAGAAAATGTATTTGAATTTACTGAATTCCCCATGACTACTAGGCTAACATAGTAATGTTTCTTCTTAGCTCCCTTTTCACTGCCTGATAACATATATTTCATAAATATCTTAATTTATCCTATCCCCCTTTTGTATGCATTGTTTAAATGTTAATGTGTGTATGCACTTGGCGAGACTCTTTCTCAGAAGTGTGCGCATTTGTACTTGTTCTCCTCCTGATCCTGGACATCTGCTTGACAGTTGACACAGGCGGAGTTCAAGTCCCTGTGGTGACTCAACAGACTGAACACTTGAACACAGCTGCCAGGAACTATCATAGACAAACATGAAGTACTTCCCTAAATAGTTGCTTTGACTTGCCTCCAACAACCGTGGTCTCCACTTGAATCTGCTGGATAGTAACTGTGGCTCTCTTGGCTGAGTAGCATTTCAAGCTAAAGGGGACATCATCTAACCTAAGCCCATACAGCCATCTGTTGATAAGCTTGCAGTGTTGATCCTGTTTATATCTATAACACAGGCCAACCTGCTACGCCTTAAGCAGTAGAAAGACTGAAAGAAAAGATGAAAGAAGGGAAAACAGACAGAATGTTAATGAAATAGCCCTCCAGTTGAAGGCAAGAGAGCAGTGTATGTCTGAACTTTGTGCTCAGCTGAGGGGGGGGAAGAGAGAAAGAACAATTCATGAGAGCCCTCTGGGCAACCTGTCACTCTGATTCAAGCAGCAATTGCAGCTAAAAGCCTCACACAACCTGAGCACTGCCTGCTCACAGGTCTGCATGTAAACATTCTATTGGCCTTGTTTGCTGGAAAAAGTATGCATGACAGAAAAGCCATATAGGCACATGACAAAAAAGTTGAGTAAACAGAGAAAGGAAGGTGGGTAAAAACGAGTTATATCAGGTGCAGAGAAAGGAAAGCAGAGAGCAGTGGGAAAGTCACCTAAATGCTTGTGCACACTTCTGGGCTGATAGTACTGAAGAGGATTTATGCATGATGACTGACTGGACCAAGCTGGACTGGGTAGTCTGGATTAGTGAGCATTGACAGTTTGAGATGTGTGACCACTGTGTTACCCAATGGCAACATGGATAAAACAGGTCTGCCTAACCTGACATTAGCTTTGTTCTAGAAAGCTGAAACATCTCCAATTCCCTTTGTATTCTATAGTGTTCAGTGTTTATCATACCTCTACCCTCAGGTTCTCACTCAAACAGTTCCTCTTTCCTCCTTTTTCCAGCTTTTCAATAAAAAATTGATCTGAAAAAAGCAAGCTGCCAGTTGCCACCCATGTTTGCTTTTTATACCACACAAGACAACTGGCATTTTCACAAGATTTATAGGGTTGTTGTTCAGTGTTCATCATCATCCTGCTGATCTTTGTCCAAGTACTGTATTTTGCATGTCTTTGTGGTCATAACGCAATTAATTGTATGCATGTTATGAGGCTAAGAGCACACACACACACTGAGACAGTCTGTACTGATTTATTATTCAGTAACTAGTCCTGCCATCACACATAGTCAGTGTTAGCTCGCTTTGTCTGTTCTTGCCTGCTTGGCTTCATGTCTACTTGTCTGTTATTTCCTCTCTAGTTTTACTAAGGTTGTTATTTATTGTGTCATTGCTACCTGTCCTGAATGTCTGCTCTACATTTTTTCATGTCGTAGCGTCAAACCTGACCAATGGCTGTGCAGGCATGATTGTCAGGGAAGCTATAAAATTTTAGATAATGGCAAATGCAAAGTACCAAAAAAAGGGTTAAGCAGATTTTAGCCAGTCAAATACAAGTTCACACAAACTGTATATTATTCCACTAGTTTCAACTACAATAAATCTAAAAATCTATCTAAAATCAATCTTACCTCATAAGCTTTATGTATGAATTAAATTGGATTCCTCACATCTTTTTACATGTACTTGTAGCAGCACACCCACCCCAACAAAGCCCCTCGCATTTTTATGCAGTATTTCTAAAAACTAGCTAATACCAGAACAGTTTGACTCCTTCATTTACATTGGCGTCAAGCCTCTTAAACATTTTATATGTTGTTGTGTGGGTTGGATAAAAACCCTCAGAGCTGAGTTGATCTCTGCACAGGTGACTGCAGGTCCTTTCTGCTCACCACTCAACTTGGTCCCCTGACTCTCACCTTAAGAACAGAGATAAATCATTGACGTCATGGGAGTATCAAGTGGGTATGTGCACCAGTCTGCATTTCCATACCTGATGTATATTACTCTAATTGTGCTCTTTAATATCAACGCAATCTTCATCCTTCCATCTAATTAGGTTTCAGGACACATATATTGTGGCTGCAGCCATTGCAGTTTAGTGCTGGATTCAGTGTCCATTGGACAGTACTAGTCCAGTGGAACTTGTTTGTGCAAGTCGGCAGTGATGGAATTGAAATGGAGTTGATTTAATTTGATCAGAACAATTATAGCCCTTACAAATTGATTGGAACTCCCCAGCCATTCCCCAAAAGTTCTATGTATCGGTCACTTTTGATGGTGACAACATTCGCAAAGTCTATGGACTTCAAATCGTTCTCATAGATTTATAGAAACAAAATGTAAATGCAGTGAAACAAACTAGGCTTTGATTTAAACACTTACATAATTTATGACTGACTAAACCAGGGATGCAGGAATTTATTTATATTATCAGATAGTCTGTTGACAATTTTTTTCTGTCAGTAGTTTGACATTTGTAAATTGCTTGTTTTGGCTGACCAGCAGTCCTAAACCAAAGATATTCAGTGCACCATGTCAAACACTAAACCTTCATATTGGAGACACTCATTCAGAATGTTTGCTGTGTTTGACCTAAGGGATACTTCTTAATTTTGGCAAATGCATTACACTTGCTTACTTTTTAAGAACTGAAATCTCAGTTTTGAAAAGCAATAAATTCGCTAACACACAGGGCTCCATTTTCCTGTAGGCGTAACGCTGACATTCATTTAGTCAAGGGCTCATGTTAGGTTTTGGTGCCGATTCCATTTTATCAGAAGACGCGAGAGACATTTTTATTAGGTAGGTGATAAACGATGGAGGAGCCCTGGGGATCTGCGGAGGTCAGCAGAGGATGGATTGTCAGTGGAGGTGGTTGAAAAGGAGAGGAGATCTTAATTGAGTATTGGACAGGTAGGTAAATGATGCCAAGGAATGTGTGCTCACACAGGAGGTAGGAGAGGTGTTTCACACAGTTCAGGTAAGTGATGATCTGATGAGGAGGTCTTGTCTTGCAGGTAGGTGGCGATGTGAACTGGTTGGTTGTGAGTTGGTGAAGGGAAAACTGAGGTTGTTCCAGGATTGATAGGTAGAGGTGCACTGATAGGTCAAGGTTGTTCCAGAGGTGACAGGTAGGGGGAGTGCTGCCGGCGTGAGACAGGTATTTATGAACAGGGTATTATAGGACTACAAAAATGGTTACTGGAAGTGATCTTGGTGGAGAGATGCATCTCCTCCAAAATTGCAGCCTCCATGGAGGTGAGCAGGTTGTGTGGCAGATAAGGTCCGACACAGATAATCAGTCACAACAGTTCATCATCCAGAAACTTAAATACAAGAGTCAATCTAAGGAAACACACAGATAATCAGAAATCAGGTAACAGGGCAGGAGGGGGTTCACAGGAAGCTGAGAGTTCCTGGGTTAGGCGAGAAACAGATCAGATCCCCTTAAATAGGGAAGAACACAGGTGGTCAGAGTTTAGGTGATTAGTGGTAATGAGTGAGGGAGCAGGATGAACAGGAAGCACAGAATGTAGACCAAATAAGGAAGTGAAGAGGGCAGACAAGCAGGGAAACAGAAACTGTGACACGTGCAATTTTTGTGTCATTGCCTGGCATCAGAGTGCACACACTGGTACACACATTTTAATCTAGAGCAGAGTCCTACACAGGTCCAGTTTGCAAACCTGTCCCTGTGCAGACTGGCAAACCTCAACACAAACTGACCTATTAAAGTATTCCTTAATTGATCTCAACCCAACTCCACCTGTTACTACTGTTACTACAACACCTGACCTATTATTATACACAGGATTAGTACTGCTGCTGAACAATGGAAACAATGTTTTTTTCTGATGGACTTTCTCTCCACACCTCACTTCCTCCCAGTAATAATGCATTCTGCCTGTGCTCAACATTGTGAGTGGTTGACATGCCCATAACACCTTCCTGTAAGTAGATTAGACTTGCGTTTTGACTGGAAAATAGGAAAATAGTGCCAACAGTCTGCATGCTGTGCTTTTTAGAGATTGCTAAACCTTTTAATTCCTTCAAACTTATCTGGTAAGATGACATAATGAATATAAATCCATGGCAAAACATGGACAGCAGATCACTCTTACACATGAGTAACCCTTCCATTGTTTTATATAGTGATTAATTACTTTAGAGAGAGAGACGTACTACTGAGTAACCACACTGATGCAAGCTACATCTGAAACCACTCACTATAGTAACGAAACACTATATTGGAGAGACTATTAGCTTAGTCACACATCAATGAAACCCCAGTAGTATTACTGGGCTCATTAACCACTGTTATGCAAGGAATCTGCAGTATATATTTGCTATTAATCATTTCAAAAGTAATGTTGACTTTTATGTTCTGTGAACATGGGTTTCTTACATTACTCATTATTACTGTGCCTCATTTCTGTAGCCCAAAAATAGTGGCTCTGCTAACACTGTTCTCATTTGTAAACTAAATGCAACAATCATTGTCTGCTGGAAGATGTTTTGCTGCTTGAGTTGTGAGTGTCTGAGAGACTGACTGGAGGAGTCAAATTTTAAAAGGTGCCAAACATACAACATCTCATAGAAAACAGTGCTGGAATATGTTATAAAAATGCCTATTGGCATTGTGCACAGAAGTACTTTATACATGGAGTTTAGAAACTGACTATATTAGCTGTATAACATCACTGCATACATCAATAAAAACTGCATTTATATAATAAAAATATGAATAAAATAAAGCATACATATTTTTATTTTTCGTATACCCCCCTTTTCTTTTTACACTTACTTTTTCTTAATTATCTTTTTTGTAGCTGTCTTCATAAAACTAGATTCAGTCTAGAAATTCTTCATGACCTGAACCCTAAATTGTTTCCTATAGTAGATAATGTAATCAGTCTAAAGTGCTTTAGCTGCCAAGCTAATACAAGCTAGTTGACTAGTTGGCTAGTTAACTGTTAGCTGCGTCCATACATCTACAGATGCTGTCCCGACATTTGTGGACTATGACTAAATGGACTGTATGTCGGGACAATGTAGGGGAAATGCATATGAACCAAGTATGGATTGGTCATTAATATATTACATGCATTTTATATTCGGATTAACAGTTCTGAAATGCAGACACTTTTTAGCAGCATTCACCATATTGTTTTAAAGTCGTAAATTTAAAGTTTATATTTTTCCAGTTATGAGTGGGGACTTGTTGACAAAGATGTGTGCAACCTCAATGATCAGTCATTTCATTTAGATCTCTTACTATTTCCATCTTGGTTGTTTTTTTTCATTAGTTAAGATGTTTAGATGTGAGACGTATTCCTGTCTAACTGATAATGGATTTGATTTAAGCTTTTTATCTCACCAGTGACTTTTTTTAAAAAGTCATCAATGTGTATTGATTCAGAAACTACACTGAGATGTGTGATGGTTTATTTACCTTCAGAAAGTGTTTTTTTCTGTTTGTTAAGCGTAGCCCTCTGCTGCTGATTGGCTGTAACTATCAACTTCTATTGAGAAAGTCACATTGACAAGAATGATGCCTTATTTGCCCTATAACAGAAAGTGCTATGAGTACTAATTCAGTGGAAGATGTTTTCCTTTCATCAAAGCTTTTTATCATACCCAAAGTAGAGTGAAGTTGGAACCTAAACTATTTCTGAGTATCTTAATTCATTCATGCACCCTGCCACAAAAACTGAAATTGTTTAAATGCTAACAACTATGAAGGAAGCAGGAAATGAAGCTGAAAAAAGTGCAAAAGCTCTACTTTTGTGTAAAAGTTAACACCTCAGCACAAAGCAGTAATGTGTCACTTCACTTTTTTAAAAATTTAAATCCTTTGCAATGGAGCTGTGGAAAAAAAAGTGCCACTGCTGCTGAAAAGCTACAGCAGGAATACTAATAAAACCTTATAATGCACTGCATAATAAACTAAATTAAAAGTCTCATATTATAAGCAATTAGGGGGTTGAAAAACAGGTCTCTGACGTCCCCAGAATGTGTCTGTATATTTTCAGGCGGAGAAACCGTGTAGATCCTTGAATCTGCGCTGGCATGCAGAAGCTGCATGCAGAAGCTGTCTCTGTACCAACTGGTTTTAGCTATGCTCCTCCCTCCTCTCCTATTTGCTTACATACCTCTGACCCCACATAGGGGTACGGGAAGCAAGAGTCTGTCTACAAATGATCAAACTTGTACAAAGAACACCGAAAACACAGTGTATTGATGTAGTATTTAGGGTTTAGCATGGACAAAATACTGGTAACAAGACAAAATACTGGTAACACTTACAGCTTCAGAGTTTGAAGTAGACCCAGGTTTAGGCAACAGACTGTCAGAATAAATCTATTTTGAAGTGAATCCAGAGGCATCATATTGGTTTTCCTCAGTATAGTAAAGCGACCGGTATTGTAAAGCAATGTCTGTGTCTGTCTGCCTCTGTGAGGACCCATCCAAGAAATAAATAAATCCACAGTTTCTTCAGATCTTGAGTGGATAGGAAAGAGCCTTGTGTGTTCATGCACACATCCAACAGTGAGCACTGTCCACTGTGCACTGCTTCTACCATTTTTTGCTGTTTGTAGAGAGACACAGACAGCCATCCTTGGCAGAGGTTGTGGTGAACGATGATTGGCCAGAGCTGGCTGTAACGCTTCACCAGATATACGCAGGCAAGGTGGAAAATCCAGATTGGCTCATTATGGGGCTGGATTCTACTGAACAGGAAAATGTTGGGCCATGGAATAAATTATTGGTTGTATAAATTGTTTTGACCTAATTGGAATAACAGGTTGCAGGTCAGATATTTATCTGACTTCCATCTGAGGCCCCTCGCAAGCAAAAGCACTCACTTACTGTAAATCCTTAGTTCTACAAACCTCCCAAAGAGCTCAAAATGTACTTCAGAAATGATTACACCCTAAATTAAGGTGGCAACCAAGTATTCAATGTGTCAGTTTTGCCTACTTGCTCATTAAGAGCTGCTGCAGAGTGGCAGCAAATTTATAAAGAAATTGTTGTTTTTTACATTATTCATATTACAATATTGAGAGAAATGTCTGGCTATTTTTATATATCAAAAATATAATTTGTGGGGTTTTCCTTTATTCATTTGTAGAGTAGCACAGTGGGGAAAATATCTGGTTGTGTCTAATACTTTTGCAACACTGTTAATGTGCTGCAATGAGGCAGAGATGAGGGGATGGATAATTACACATATTCTGCACTGTTTCATGTGGTAACAAAAAAGCCTGTGCCCCTCTGCCCTTGCTTACACTATACACACAGAGACTTAAACAAGTATTTCTAAATGTACAATGTAAATACTAATTCAGTTTCTGTTTCAACACACGGTTCAGTCTATGTGTTTGCTACACTGATGGCTGAGAGTTTGCTCAGATTTCAAAATGATAAATAATAAAGCTGGCTCCACTCACCTTTCTAACCTCTGCTAGAGAAATTCCTGGGTCACCAAGTCTACAGCTACGGGCAGCCTCTCTCCATCACATTCACCTCTGAAACCCCTGAGCTCCTCCCCAACCACATCACCCTGCTCCTCCAAGGCTCTGGAATCACCATATCTGCTGATCTTTCACCCCAGCCCGTGTTTGACCATGACCCTGGCCTCACCCCGCGGTACTCCTTCATTGTCAGGTACAAAGAAGAAGTTTGTGAATTTGTGTGCGTGATGTTGTTTTATTTTACTGTTGAATTAAGTCTGTCTGTGCTGAAGTGTTGAATGTGTACATAAAATATGGATTAATCCTTATATCCAGGACATCTGTGCACCAAATACAGCTCACCCACAATAACTTGTTGTCAGATTTCAACAGCATATTAGGATATGAATACAGTGATGAGCAAGGTTCGTGTCCACTGGTTGACACACTGATCTGGCAGGTACAGACTTTTACATTTTATATATTTAGCAGATGCTTTCACCTGGAGTCACATCGATTGTTAAAAAAGTCACGGGAAGCACAAGAAAGTGATACCAAAGGCAAACAACAGTGAAATTTACACTTAACTGGCAAAATTCTTGTGAAACTAAAAGTGGAATAGAGGTAGGCAACAACAGCAAATTTTGAAAACAGGTTATTTAAAGTAGGATGGATTCTTGTGTGAAAGTTCACACCGGTACACAAATATAGAACAGCCTATAAAATGTACCAAGTGGAGAGGGGAGGGATAAGAGCTAATTCTTTAACAGAGGAAATTTGTCTGATGTTTACAGTGAAGTGGGGAGTTCACTTCGCTGTTTGATTCCATTAGGCAGAGGGGGGTGTTCAGATAGCAGGATGGCCAGGTCATAGCAGGGAAAGCAGAGCGAAGGGGATTATAGCGACAGCATGCAGAGTGCTAGATGGGAGGGTGGGTTCATGGCCTGGAGGTGCAGTATGTGGGCAGTGGTCTCTTTGCAGCCTAACGCACCAGCACCGGGACTTTAAATTGGATGCAAACAGCCGCAGTCAGTCAATGCATGAAATGAAACATTATTGATCTGGATGAGGAAAACTCAGAGAAGCAAAGAAAAGTAGAAGTAACATTATGCAAAGAAAATGGACGTTTAAACATTGACCAAAGATGACTAGAGGTGTGTCCAAATAGGATTATATTATTTGAATGTGAACAGAAAGAAACATCATACCTATACAAATTTAATGGTTGTATTTTTAATATAATTATCATGATAGTTCCAAGTAAATTTGTTGGCCACAGCAGGATAAGGCTTCAATTATGTTCCACAGGTCTGATGTTGTGCAATAGTCTTTCACTTTGATGAACTGATAGTAAATGAGAAACTGACGAGCTGAAGTTAGGGAATGTCTCAAAAGTATTACAACGGCTTGATTACAACCAATTATTGATCAACAGCTGTTTATCATAGACATTCACAACCATTTTTACATTCATCTGGGCCTTTAATCAATCGGGCAGTAAACTGGTAGATAACATTCACAGGTATAAATATATGTATGAGACAAAAGTGAAAAAGTGATATTTTCATCACTAGAAGCTACAGTATTGAGGATTATAAGTAAAACATATGCCTAAAGGGAATTACCATGTGTCTCTGTGAAACATCCTTTGCATGTATATGGCCTGGATAGCTAAAGCCCACGTGCCAGAATCTGACTAAGTGATTTTTTAACTTGATGGCCAAGTTTAAGTGTTTTTATATATATATGAATCTTCATGTAAAACCTCATCATATCACTGAGTAGTTTTATTGAGTAAGTACAATACACACTGAATCCTGCCACACCTACATTTGTTGTAATACAACAGTAAGGACATCACATTAACAGTACCTCCATATGTACAGAAATATATACATTATTATATATAGATTAATATGGATTTAAGTTATTTCTCACCAATACCTAATAACTAGGCCGGAACACATGCCAGTATTTCTTTATTTTGCATGTATGTAGACTTTTTTGTTAATGTTGTTTTTTTTTGTTTTTTTGGTTTTGTTTTTTTGTTGTTGTTGTTTTGTGTTGTTTTTGTAGCTCAAAGGCATCTACCACATTTTAAATACTGCAGCAATCAGAGCTTGGGTCTTATAATAAAGAAGACGAGCTATCAAAGTCAAGCTTTGACACAATTCCATTTACACAAAGCTGATGGTGTTTACATTACTTCTGGATGGCAGTTTGCTGTTTTTGTGTCTTGGCATCTGCTGTTGCATTGTATTAAGTTCTGCATATGTCACTTGTAATTGTGTATGTTTTAGATAATTGATGTCAATTTCAAACTGTCTTGTACCAGCCAGCATTTTGCTTTTCTCTGCTTAACAGTTTGTTGTTTCCTGTCACAACAAGTGCAAATTGAGAGACTTATTGGTTTATTTTTAAGTTAAAGGATAGGTTTACTGTTTTCCAATTTATTTTGAAATAATGGTCACATACCATTATGTGCTGTAATGGATGTGAAATTTTCCTCCAACACCATCATAACACAGTCCAATAGTATGTGATTGCAGACAAAATCCACAGTCCTAATTTTGTGTAATGATGCAACAGTAAGCTTACGTTAATACATAATGAGGTTTCAGCAATTTGAACTTGACAAATCCAGTACTGTGTGTTTGGTGTGAAATTCTCCATCTTTGTTCTCTGTGTGAGCCATAGTGAAGGGATGTTCACACTTGAAATTTTGTACCCAAAAGAGCCAAACCTTTGAAGAAACTCACTTGATTTGGCCGATGTAGTCGAAATGATTGCTGTTGCATTGACAATAAATACAGTTTCCATATGATCCTTATCAATACACTATTGTTTCAAGTTCAGTGAAAATAAACAGGTCTTTCCTTTGGGGCGTTTATAGCGTCCTGCCAGCATTCTGAAAGTCAGAACGTGCAGTTATTAGCTGCTTCCTTAGGGAACAACTTTACTCTTAGTTCTTATGATCTTCTTTGTTCTCAGAAAAGTCCAAGTTACTGTTGGTATTGACTCTCTGCCATTTGTAACACACTACCACCATCCCTTTCTCTGCTGGAGATCTTCTACCTGATCTTTCATCTCAAATAGTTGTACTTGCAGCACTTTGCTCTCTACCAAGACTTCCGCAGACCCTTTTCCTTCCTGCCCTTCATGGTAAAGTCGTCAATCTAGGAGTGACTGGAGGAGGCAGACTGGAGCTGAAGAGGTGTGCCCTGATATGACAGTCTGTTGGGAAGCAGTGTAATCAGTCACATTGTTGTGGAGAGATCTTATTAAGTCCGTCAAACTAGGGAGTGGGTGCAGATGGCCAGCTCTCCACATAGAACTGTTAAAAAGCAGGCTTAAGTCATTCACTCTGCTTTTGCTGTCCCCCCCTTGTTGGTGTGTTGTAGCCAGTAATCCTTCTCAACCCACTCAGCACCTCCTTCACATTGTTTTGTTGCAATTTGTCTTCAATTTTGCCCATGTTTCTATCTTTAATTCTTCTTTTCAGCACTCACAGACCAACGTCCTCCCTGTAGCTACCCCTGGAAGCCCTCTTCATCCCTAAGAAGGGATTTAATTTTCTTTGTTTTGTAGACTTTATTTAAAGTGAACCAAATAAAAATGAAATCAGTTCAATGCAACTGAAGGGTCCTCATAAAAATTGACACTTAGACAGCTGGTAAGAGCTATTGTGTCATCTACAGTATGGTTGCTCCACAGAATATCTTCCAGTCCTGTAGCTCATAACAGCCCTGCAGAACCCCTATATACGTCTGGGCATACACCTTTACATTTACAATGGGCAGCTGGCTGCAGCTGAAGAGAATCTAAAAAAAAAGCAGTGGTATGTTAAATTGTTAAAATGTTACAGCATTTTGAGGAAGTTGCTAGAAGTGAACAGCACTAGCGCAGATGGGAGATGATTAAAGCATAAGCAAAGAGCTACCCAGAATCCTCAGCGAGAAAAGGTCTGACTTGAAGTATGTTGTAAAGAGGAAGTCTGCAAGATCGGTTTGTTGTTGCAGTGAATGCGTCACAAAGCAGTTGGCTGTCTGGATTCACACAGTGATTGCTGACAGTTTGGGCAGGAGTCAATGTACTTCTACTGCTGTCTATGGTGGTGGAAAACTGAATTTGACAAAGGACAAGTCAGTTTTCTTGAAAGTGGTTTCAGTGTGGTTCAGAAAAGTAGCAAAAAACCATTTCAACCAAGGCACTGAGTGATGAGAAAAAGAGGCATAGTGTGTTATGGTAGTGTGATGAAATAAACCTGTATCTGCATCAGTGTAAAAGATGTCACACAGGCTGTGTACATAAGGCTGCAGCACATTTAAATACTACAGAAAGTGCATGGGTTTTATCATAAAGATGGCAGCTATCAAAATCAAGCTGTGCACAGTTTCTGTCGCACAGAGCTCATGGTGTTTACATTACTTGTAGTTGGCAGTCTGCTGTATTTGTTTCTTGGTTTACAACTGTTTAATCCTTTCAACTCTGTCTTCTTTTTCACTGAAAACCATCAGATATCATTTATACCACAAATCAGATTATGTATACTTTTAGCTAAGTTGTTGGTGATTGCGTGACGTTGCCAGATTTAGTACAATGGGAACTACAAGCAGAGATCAATTTAAAACCTCTATTTATCTGTGTTAAATGGCAACTTGTGCAACACACAAGTAAAGCCCTGAGTATAATATATTATCCCTGGTCAAATGTTTGATGGTATGTCAGGAAAAACCATACATATTCACATATCCAATGTAAATACTAATCACACATCCACCTCTTATTTAACAAGTATTTCCACTTACGTAGGTGACTAATATCAGTTGATGAGGAGCTCTTGGATGCAGCAGCCACTTGGTTCAGCATGGTTTCTGAGTCATAAGAGGACACCTTTTCCGTGGGCTCCAGCAGAGAATCCAGCCCCTGAACTGAAACACAGTTTGTGTCTCCTGTCCTCCCTAATACTGTCTCTGGTGTCTGCACACAAGTAATGAGTTTCCCTTTAGCAGCAAGAACCCTGGTTAAAAAGATCTTTGGTTCCCTCCCTGAAATGTACTGAAGCTTGGAGGGCAGAAACTGTCATTAAGTGTTCCTCTCTGGAAAAGTTCTCTACAGATCTCATTACACTTCTCACATAAATGTGCAGATGCACCTCACTACATACTCTTTATTATTCTATGATACTCCCTCAGTCTCTCCCTGCCTCTCTGCCACACACTCATGTAGAAATGTGAAGAGTATGTGGCCGTCTGGCAGTGTTATTTAATACAATCTTATGCAGCATAAAACTATTTTTTTTAAAAGTGTTTTGCTAAAGGCGCTTGGAAGCATAAATAAACATGACACATACGCTAACACATGCACATCTCTCTTGACTGACAGCATCTGCATTCATAGCTGGTAAATAAGTTAACTTGTTAAGTGGCTGTTTGTTCCCACCTGGTGCAAAGATCATTTCAAAATCAGATGAAGGAGAAATATATGGAAGTACTGGGATTTAAGCAGAGGAGATTGATGAGAGGGGGAGGTGATTGGCTTATATAAGGTAGCATCCACTCACCTCTCTGATGTTCCCTCTGTTCGCTTTCTGTTCCCTTGAAACCAGTAGGTGGAGAGGTTTTATTGCCTAGCTATATATGTACTAAGTCTGCAGCGTGTAAAGCAAAATATTTATGCCACAAGGCACCCCTCAGATGCTGAGTCACTTTTTACAATGACTGATAAACATTCCAGATGCTATAACTCACTGCTGTTCCCTATACTAAAAGCAAAAAAGTGTTTCAGAAATTGCGTATACTGTTAAAGGATAGTTAAGTCATCTGAATGTCGTTAGGGGTACTAGTGGTAGTGTGGGCTTGTGGTCCATCTGGTACTGAGCTGTCATGTTTTAAAAAATCACTGATTTACTTTAATCATAGATCAGTGCCAGCAAAATATACTGAACAGAAAGCAGACTTTGGGGCCGCTCCCCCAAAAAATGCTAAAGGTGATTGAGAAAAGCAAGGAGAAACATGGGATTACTATGTGCCGGGGTAAACCTTTATTTTATTTATGATTTATTAACCCTTACAGTCCCAGGGCTAAAAAGCTCTGTCCTTGTGCTGCATTCACAACATTTTTGTCAGGATAACAAGGTTTTTTGAAATTGAAGAAATCTGACAACCGTAACTTTAGTTTGACCTCAGCAATATGAACAAAAAATAAAAGCTTGATAATGTGTAACAAGTCAAGTAAATATTGTTTTTTATTTGTTCATAAAGGTTATAGGTCAAAAATAATAGTTAATCCAAATAGTAAGTGGGGTTTTCAGCCTCTTTAGCCATTAAGGACAGCACCGCATGGTAACTTATTCTTCTCTTAAGGACCAGAGCAATTCATAAGTTAGTCGATAGCAAGACTCCACCACCATTCAGCTGATAAACAAGCCGCTAATAAACAGTGCACAGGACATGCCTTCATATGTTTACTGTGTAATCATATTAGTGGACAATGTGATTCAAAGGCAAATTGGCACAATTAAATTTTTATATTAGAATATGCTAATAAAATGGAACATCCTCACAGTATCAGTATCATTTCTCTGTTTTAATTTCTCTCTCTCTCACGTCTTTTGCTGTATGTCTTGCTATCCTGGTCACCTTGTATCTTTATCTCTGTTCTGTCTGTAAGGGCACTCGTGTGTTTTTGGATCTTTCTCTCCCAATGATCTGCTCTCATCCTCATAGGAGCCGGCTTAATTACAGTGTGGCTTTCCGTGCTCTGCTTGGTGCTGATTAGAAGGGACATGATGCTCCATAGGGAAAGCATGACTGGGAGTTTGTTCACTTTCATGCACACTCTGCTTATCGCTGTCTGACCAGCTCCATTACCATGGCTTTGAGGCCCAGTTTGTAATTGCCTCTCTTTATTACTGTGCCTACATGTCAGGCCAGG
>OMLM01001646.1:24687-48084 GCA_900302695.1 Helostoma temminkii | reverse complement strand
GTAATTTTGGCAGGCCGGCCACTCCTGGGAAGGTTTACCACTGTTCCAAGTTTTCTTCATTTGTAGAAAATGTCTCTAACCATGGTTCCAAAGCCTGAGAAATAGCTTTGGAACCCTTTCGAGACTGATATTTATCAATTACTGTGTTTCTCATTTGTTCTTGAATTTCTTTATCTTGCAGCCTGATGCATCACTTTTTGAGATCTTTTAGTACACTTCACTTTGTCAGATAGTGTAAAAATATTGTTACATTTAACTGACAAGTGTTTCATTTGTGTATGATGTGTCCTGTGAGATTTTCAAATAATAACTAGCTCTAAATAACTACTTTTGGATTTAGAGTTAGATTTTTCCTGTGAAGACTAAAAAGGACAAATTACGCTGAAAACTAGAGAGCAGTCTATGATAGACAAGCAAGTTATTTTTAATGTAAGAAAAAAAGAAAAAACACTCTAAGACATTGCACTGGTATTGAGCTGAATCATACAAGCTCATCTGTGAAGCACGGTGACAGTAAGGTCATGGGTTGGCCATGCATAGCTGCTTGTGGAACAGCCTCACTAGTCTTTATTAATGTAATAATTCTTGCAGAATTAATTCAGAGGGGAACGGAAACATTTTGTCTACAAATTTGCATAGAAATGCATCAAAATTAGGAAAGGGGCCAAGTCACATACAATTAGGTGTATACAGTAGGTGTTAAAAGCATGTTCAAGTGAACATGCTTTTAATCTGCTAAAGAGGGAATTAAAAGGAGAAAGCCTAAAACAAACAACAAACAAAGATGCTGTAGCAAAGCCTGGAAAAGAATATCAAAATCTGTGGGTGACTCATTGACATCACCAACATTTCGTGATGTCAATGAGTCACATGCTTTGTACAGTTATTGCAAACAAAGGATTTGCAACCAAATATTAACTGTCATTGACTTTAATTTACCTTAAACTACTAATTGTTTCGGTAGTTTTGATCAGCCTCTGAAACAAGGATGCTATCATATTGTTTAACGTATCAAGGTGTTTGTAGCATCAAAAAAAGCTAGCAGTTCTGAACTTTCTAATTTTCTAGTTTCTAACTTTTCTAATTTCCATTGTTTGGTTTTAAACCTATTTGTCTATAAAACAAAAACAAACTAATTATGCTTGTTGTTCCAATTCTTTTGGTGGGAACTGAGGTACATCACCACAGTGTATGTGTATTGTGTATTGTAGTGAGTGAACTGATTTGAAGGAAACTATAGGTTTAGGTCAAGGAGAAGTATCCAAGAAAGTTAATTAGATATACCCATACATCATTCTACGCCAGGACAGTAGACCAACCTGCTGTTTCTTAAAATAAAATCTTAGTTGCTGTGTAATTACCGATTAACGACTTGTATCATCATGCTGGGTGTGCCCACAGAAAGAATTGGAATTGAATTAGTTCATTGGCTGCCTAGGGAAGCTGCAACCAATGGTGCTTCATAATCATGATTTATTAACACTCTCAGAGTTGTGTCTGTTCCATTTGCTGTAGCACAACAAAACAGATTGGAAATGTTAATATTTGTGGTGGAATGAGCATTTTGTGATTCCCGCCGAGCTCTGGTGCTGCAGGGCTGATGAAATCAAACATATGCCCACATAGAAAAAATGTGTATGACATGTGTTTCCACAGTTTTCGACATGCTTTGATCAGTGTACCACTGGACTGGACATGCTTCTATACTGTATGTAAACTGTGTTAATTGCATACATCATCCATTAAATTGGACAGAGACCATAATTTGTATGCTCAAAGAAGTGTGTAGAGGAAGGAGAGATATGATTGTAATGTACAGATTAAATGGAGACACTCATTTTTCTCTCCAGCCCACATGGCAGGGAGAGCTCATTAATCATCTAAACAAATGAAACACACAATGCTTTTGATACTGTATTAGCGTGCTATATTAGAGTTCCTCCATTTTCCCCGCTTCCAAATAGACCTATAGTAATGCACCGTGTACATCTTCAGAGAACAATGCCAACTCAGGAAAGTTATCTACTGTATATCTGAATGGTCTAAAGGTTGAAAATTGTGGTTTTCAATGAAATATCTTCACCTATTCAGCTTTTAAATATTAGATGACATTTGATACAAACATCCACTTGCTCCTTATGGTGAACTAGTACCATCATCAGGTCAATTATATTGTTGTTTAAACAAAATTAGTGATTAGTGTTCCCATCAGCCTTAGCTGTACTCATGTACTGTAAGATTCCTCCTAAACGTGACAATTGTCAATATAGGAGCTGTTTCTGTAAGGGTTAATCGTATGTAAGCCAGTTTTGGGTCCAGTGGCTCTCTAGTTTAGACCCAGAATGCACTTTTGTTCAAAATGTGGGGGAAATAGTATGGATTTCTATAAAACTGGTCTCTGTAACCCTATGTAGATATATCCAAAAATAGGATCTCCAGTTATGGAACATAACAATACTACAACACTATCAATGTCTATGTCCAAGTGGCTTTTGAACAGCAGTGTGGGTGTTGGGTGTAAACCTTCACACAGGTGGTAGATGGAGGAAGTAAACCATTTTGTCTTTCTTCGCTATGCTTGACAAGCCATGCCACGTAATGTCATGCCGCTTCTGTTGCATATGTGGGACAGTTATGGATTGCAATGAATTCTTGCACCCTTAGAGGTTGAATAGTTTGTGTATGACGAGCAATAAATGTTGACCCAAAACTGAAGAACACTAATAACTTATATAAGACAGTGAATGCATCAATTACTTGCTACATATAACCTCAGTGGTTTTAAGTTTAGGCTACTGTAGTTAATACACATTTTTGTCACTTTTTCTATAAGATACAAGATGTAGTTTAGCTGTCAGAGATATTTTCCTAACATATATTCTATGCAAGGGCACTTTATTCATTTAAATTCATCTTGGTTTTGCTAAGTTTTCCTTGTCTAAACTAATTTCATCATGGGAAATGTTGAAACCTTTTCAAATCAGTCATCTCAGACAGTGTGACTGGAAACCAGGGCAGGCAGACAGAGTGTGCACATTGTTTATCTTTCTGTTTGTTTCTGTGTAAAATAAATGCGCTGGTTGTGAGGAGATAAGTAAAGCATGCTGAATAGGATCAGCAGGAGAAATTACATGGTAAGAGTCATTCTGACTACATCTATCTTTTTTTTTTTTTTTGCTCCTTCTCACTTTCTTTTCCCCTCAATGTCGCTTCTCATATCCCATCACGCTGATGCAGGCCAGGCATCTCAGAGCTTAGCCTGCAACAAATACAACCCACCAGAGAGATTAGGGAGTTGAATAAGCCAATGCTAGAGCCAGCTTCACTCTCCATCAGTTTTTCTGCCTTAACTTTCTCCCATAGATTTTTCTAACTAATAACCTTAGAGAGCTGAAGATGGCATTTGAACAGGCATTTGGAAAATGCACGGCCTGGCTTCCTCTGTCTCCTTCTAAAGTGGCCTTTTGTGGTAAACAGTGACTCATAGTATTCTCAGTTTTAACTAGCATTTTAATGAATATTGTGATTCACTATATGTTATATGTATGGTAATTTCCTCACCTGTATCCTAATTGATGCAATGGGACAGGTACTCTGAGTGATGGCCTTTGTGTGACAAACTCCAGTGTATTTTGCTGCAGGAGTCCCTGGTGGTCTGTTCCCCTTCACAAACCAAGACCAAAAAAGCTTCAGTTTCCTGACCTCCTCCACCAGACTGTATTGGGTGTGACATTTAGCTATGCAAAACCATTGTGCATTATTCAAAAATTTGGCCCCTCACAAATGTCAAAGAGAGAAACAAGTATGCGGTTATGAAACAGAACAGAAAGGCCTTATTTTTTTCTGGGGTTTGTAGAGCACATGCACATGCTGCATCCAGGTATTTATGGTGAGCAGAATGCAGCCAGCTATAGCTTGCCTTGATTAAAGTTACATCCATGTTTATGGGTATGTATTGAGTAAATGATTGCACCACAGTCTATCTGTAAATGTGGATCCATATACAGAAAGATCACTTCGAGCCACATCGATCTGTGTCTTTAAATCTTTAATGCTTTGAAGCATAACTACACAGTGGGTTACATGAGATTATTCATATAGTTAGTAAATAGTTTTATTAATAAAGAGAGGAGGAAATTAAATAAATACTTACCTCAGTACAGTGAAATGGAAACCACTGGCGTCGACTTTCATTATGTATAAGGCAAATTATCAAACTTCAGTATTGTATTATTTTACAATTCGCTTTTGGGGGATCGCAATGTTGTTGTCCTTGGGACAGATAAGATTGTGGTATTAGTATTATATCAGCATGATTTGGACAAATGTGAGTGCTTTTAGCTAGTTACAGTAGAACTGACACTGATTTAGTCTATAAGCACTCAGCAATGTGCTGAGCTAAATGCTAATGTCAGCATGCCAACATGTAATGTATATAATATATATAAAGTGTTAATTAATTACAGATAATTAAAGTTATGAAATCACAATTTTAGATGAATTCAGATTGACCTAATGGCAGTGCTAGAGCAAGTCTTATGGGATCTCCAAAGTCACTAGGATATCAGCCATTAGATTGAAGTATTTCACATTATACAGGTCAGGTTTTACCGACTGGTGGTATTAGATGGTATCACAAAATGATAAATTCTCTGGCCACCATGAATGTCCTTTTCTAGTGAAAATCCTAGAGAAAGGCTCCCACAATCAATCTAAGATAACATTTAAAAGGTTGATCAAAATAAAATACACAGTAAATTGTTTATAGCATTTAGGTTACCCAACGCTCTGGTTAGACAACATAAATTGCAGTCATTTCTGTTAGATTTCCCATCCCTGATTTCCCAGGGCCTTGACCATAACAATTTGCCTGACAACCTCTATACACAAAACAGAAATGGATGCATTTATTTTCCATAGTCACAATATAAACATATTTCCCCTAGTCATTTGTATTGTGTGCATTGTATATGTATAGGGGGTGGACAGCATATACAACCCCTCCACTTTCCCTCCCTTGCTCCTCTGCAGCAGTCCACTCATTCAGTTCCTACTGACAAGCCACATCCGCAGCAGGCACTGGCAGCATATCTGTATTAAATTAGAGAGCAACATCGCCATCAAACAGTCCCGCAGCAAATTTACCCGAACTTCTACCCTTGAGGCCTGAGAGATGCAGACTATTTTTTTTTTTCCTTTATGTTTTGTTTACTTAGCTTCTACATTAAGATAAGCTGTTCACATGCATTAGTAAATAGATTTCCATGGCCCAAAGCTTTTTAATGTTCCAGTGGGCTCAGGAGAGAACTCTCCTGGAAAATATCAAGGTCTTGAAAAGCTCATGTTTTGAAATGACATATTTGGTGTGTTTCTTATGCAGGAAGGAGCTTGAGGAATGAATTCTCAGTTTTAGTCTGGAATCATTTTGTTGCAGTTTTTTAAAAAATATTTTAAACACATTTGTGCTATGGAACAAAGTAGCCTAAAAAGTAATAGTGCCTAATCTGTCACATAATTCACACAGGCATCTGCTGCTTTGAACTCCTGTGACTTGATTTTATTTCTAGGCTTTAGCATCATTAAAGACCCCACATGTTGCACATGTTGAAAAAGACCTCCCGGGATGGTTTAGAATGGCATGCAATGATCTTCAGAAGCAGTTTGGTCTGTAAATCATTCTGGAGATTCTGAAGGATAGAAAATAATAACAGTGCGGCAGCCCTGATCCTATCTTCAACAGCATATTTATTAAAATCCATGTGTCCTTGAATTTTCTTTTCTATTTTTCTAACCCAGTCTGATTTTCAAGCTTTTACAATCTACTGCAAACACAGACAACTACTATCTTTGTAAGAGCTACTCAACATACTTTGTTTGAGAGGAACAATAAATGATGCACATATAAAAACACACTGAACCACAGAGATATGTGCAAAAGGGTGGAAAGCAAAACCACCAGTTCATTCATTCACTACATTCATTCTGTAGTGCCTGTCTGTGCTTCAGATTGATGTATTCTAATGTATTCCTATCCTCCACAAGTTGTTATCTTAATGAAGTGCATTAGTCCTGGATTTGTGTGTATTTCTGTAGAAATACACATAAATACAAATACAAAGAGTGGCACTGTGGGAGGATGAGGAACACACCAGTAGAAAAGGAGCAAAAGAATTGAGGGCTCCTCTTAAAAAAAAAATGCTTGTTTCCCATGCAGAAATATTGCTTTGCCATCACAGAACAGACAAGTCGAGTTCAGGCGTAGAGCGGAGCGCTGAAGTGCAGCGCTCCATAGCTGAAAGAGGAAGAGTACGAGAGGGTGAGAACAGAAAAGCGGCATTGTGTGAGTTTTATTAAAGGAATCAGAGTGTGCGTCTCCACAGGGAGCTTCACAGTAATCTCAATTCATTAGCTTTCAATGAACGGCCATAGATTCATTGATAAAATTATTCTGCATGGATGTTATGAAGTAATGATAATTAGCAAGACCACGAGAAATATCCTGTGTGGAGTGATCCTACCATTCAGTGACAGTTTGTGATGCATGCCGTTAGCTTTTCTGAGGAGCCGATGGAATGATAATAGTGTCGAGGAGGCCCTCAGTGGCTCTGCTGCCTCATATCACGCTCAGTCATCTTCACACTCAGTAAAGTCAGCACATTTCTGCTACCATTAAATTTACTATGGCTCATTGGGGATTGACACAGCACACCATCAGTGTCATTGTAATGCTTTGCAAAATTTAAGAAAGATTCACTTCTTTATGTTAGGAACAATCATTATTACTAAATACTCAGTTTAAATGACTGGTACTACACTCTTGGAAGTCATGTATCATTCACCTCACCTTGTAGAAGAACTAATAATTTTTGAACAGAAGTCTTCACTTCATCGGGCAATGGAATAATTGTTCCCCCTAATGGCTGTGTGATCAGTTTAGCTTTACAGCCGTATTTCTATCTCATATACTTGACTCACAGTTCCAGAGTTAACATGGCTTTATTCAGTGATGGGAGACATTGGTGGCTGTGACCCCATAACTAAATGCAGGAATTCCTTAGCTCCAATATTCAGTGGTGTGAGCTGATTTAAAATTTGCACAGCGTAGAGGTTCTCACTGAATAACACCATAGGCTATGAGGGAGTGATGGGAAATTTTAATGAGGATTCTGTAAAATCGCATGCCCGTGGATTATTTGCTATGCATCGAGATCTTATTGGTGTTCTCTAGAAAATGAGAGCAATTATTGTTATCAACCCATGCCAAAGTCATGTGAAAAAATTTGATTTTTGATTTTAAACATGATTCAAATTATGAAGTTCATCAAGCAGTACAGCAGGAATGCTAAATATCTTCCTGCAGATACACACAGCAGCATAAAAGCAGCTATTATTTTACTACAAATTAATGAATTTGTCTTTGTAAGCATCCCAGCAGTTGATTTTTCTTTGTGGTGCTCTATAATTTTCGTTCAGTCAGTTATTACATTAGGGTGCCAGATTATATTATGTCAAATTTTCAGCGTTTCACTTCAGTTCGGCAAGCACAGAGGAGGTTTCGGGGGTCTTATGATCTCAGCTGGTGACGCTAGAGCCACTCCAGGTCACTGAACTGCGGCGGGAGGCAGGCTTGTTTTACCCTGAATTTTTTGCTGTTTTTACAGTCCACTCAGACATTATGCCAGTTTTTCTACACTGTCTTTCAGCACTACATGTAGCTTGGAATATGGCATAATGACCAATGACAACCTCAAAAAACTGAATTTCATATAAGAATTTATATATAAGTGTATGTCAACACATGAACAGATCCTTTTGTTCCTGTGCTCTGATTTTCTAGGGCTTTCAAAACAACAGTTGGTTTTTAGGACGTCATAGAGTTGGTAATCTCTCCCTCTTGGTGGAGGAATCGCTTTACTTCTTGAAGGTCTTTCCGACTGCATTTGGCTCTTATATTTCCCAAAGCAATTATAGCCAGGGTGAATTTAGTTGTCTTCTGCACTCCATGGTGGGCTGTGGGGAATGTTTTCTTAGCAGATTGGGCTATGGAGTGGATTATTTGTGAGCAGCGGCTGGTCAGAGTTATGGTCAGAGACAGAGCGCACTCTGCTGGCGATGGAGAAAACATCACATCAGTTTCTATCCGAGTCAAACAGAAAGTGTGAACAACAGTGTGTATGCATGTAAACACATTTCACTCATCTCTCTGTTTCAGGTGCATGCGAGTGCTCAGACTTCACCACTGGGTTGACCTGTGAGCATTGCCTGGATGGTTACTATGGCAACGCTTTGACTGGCACACCTGGAGATTGTCTGCCTTGCCCTTGCCCCAACCTCAGCAGCTGTGCCCAAATTGTAGAGACAGGACAGGTCATCTGTACCAACTGCCCCACAGGACAGGCAGGTAAGATGAACCACTGTATGTGTAAACTGTATGTAAAATCATACATCATCATTTTAATGGCACTAGACAATTAATATTGAGCTTCATGTCAACAAAAAAATTATAAAAACATTTTTATAAGACAGTTTGAATGACTGAAAAGACTGCAAGTTTAAAGCACCGCTCTTTTATAGGAGAAACTCCTTCAGTAATATCCTATACAAGTTTTTAATTTAACATTAACATGAAAATAAAAGTATTCGTGCTCAGATGTTGATTTAATTCCTGCCCATCACTTTCACTGTCACTCTTCCCTGTTGTGTAGGGATGCGTTGTCAGATGTGTGAAGATGGTTACTATGGTGATCCCCTGGGACAATCTGGGCCAGTTCGACCATGTGAGCGGTGCCACTGCAACGGTAACGTGGACTTCAACGCTGTGGGAATTTGTGACCACCTCACCGGGCGATGTCTGAAATGCCTAGGAAACACATATGGTGACCACTGCCAATACTGCCAGCAGGGTTTCTACGGGAACGCCTTACAACAGACAGCTGGCCAGAAGTGCAAGCGTGAGTAACTGAAGAGGGACTTGGATGGAACACCAGTTAATTAATTTATTATTATATTTATAATGTATTCAGACATATGGAGAGAGCAAGAGATTTTACTTCAATAAGAAAATGTTCAAAAATGTGTTTTGTTTTAGAATACTTGGTTGTTTGATTTTCACTGAGCAGAATGATGGATTGCATGTGCTATGTTATTCAAGTTTAATGCTACAATATTTTCATATTCATCTGCTGAAGAGAAAAAAAATCTCTATGCTAAAGATATGTACATATGAAAAAGTTTTTGTTCCTTCCAGCTAGTTTGGAAGCCAATCATGGTCCATTATGCAACTTACACAAGTGTGATTGAAAATTTGAAGTGTGCAGTGCACACACTGTTCTCTGAGAATGGACCTTCCACAGTTTGGCAGTTAAAAGTGTTGAAATGAAAGCTATTTCATAACACAGAATAAGGAACTAGAATATCATCTCACTTTTTGGTGGAAAACTAAACAAATTATTATTCAAATCAGGGTAATTTATACATATATATGACCACAGTATGTATGTTAGAATTCTTAGACTTCTCAATTAAGACATAAATAAGGTGCCATCAGAAACCTGTTAAGATTCATATTGTTATATTTAACACACAATAGATGGCATTGGGTCATAGTCTGAATAATATTCAGGACAAATTTGATTAAAAAATGCATGGCCTTGAGTTTAGATTTTAAAGAATGGAGAAAATAATGCATTCAAAATTACTTCACTAATTGATTCAGGAGCCGAACGAGTAGCTGTGAATCAAAAAGAGAGATAAAGACGAGAACTTTTGGACTGGGAGAATTAAAATGGTCTAAGTGAATGAAATTCAAATCAAGTTATAAAAGGCAGACAGAGACCCAGAGAGTTATAGCTGTGATATGTTCACCCTTTGATTTTCTTATCATACTTCTGTTCTACCTGTAAGCCCTGTCTTCACAGAACAATGTCAGGGACGCTGCTTGAATCTCCCTGGTACTGTCTGTCATTTTCCTTCCAGTTTCCCTAAAGCACTCTGGAAACAAATCAATAAAAAGTCCTTCATGCTGAAGTCATATAAGTGTGAAATTTAAGCTGTCAAAAATGTAATGTTATGTTTGTGTTAATAATGAAATTGTTTTCTTTAGCCTGCAGCTGCAATCCTGCTGGAACCTCTGGCCATGTAAATGACTGCCACCCTCAGACAGGAAATTGCCAGTGCCTCAGTCATGTGACTGGACGGGATTGCAGTTTATGTGAGGTTGGCTTCTTCAACCTCCAACCAGGCGTAGGATGTGAGAGGTAAACAGATTCCCAGTGCAAGTCATGATTGATCAGTATGTAAAGAGATCATACTGAGCTTACAAATTGACTAATTTAACTAAAATTTTATTTTCCTGCTTTCCTTAGGTGCATGTGTAATCCCATTGGCTCATCATCTCTTGCCTGCCATCCAGTCACTGGGCAGTGTGTGTGTCATGCAGGAGTAGAGGGGAGACTGTGTGATTCTTGTCGTGGGGGCTTCTTTGGATTCTCATCACGAGGTTGCAGAGGTACAGGACTTTACTTTAGGCATTGCTACTGCACTGTGGGCCATCTTTTAATCCTCTAATATACCCTCTAATACAGATCACCCATGAAGCAATTTCTAACCCTTTAAATGTTTTCCTCTGTGTGTCCTCTCCCAGCCTGCAACTGTGATCCCATGGGCTCCATTTCCATGCAGTGTCACAGTAACGGTACCTGCCTCTGTCGCCAGGGCTTTGTGGGTTACAAGTGTGACAAATGTGAGTTAAACTATTTCCACAACAGAGCCACACATCAGTGTGAGGAGTGCCCAGTATGCTATGGCCTTATCAAGAAACAGGTGAGTTTAAAACTGTTTGTGTATGTTTGCATGAGAACTGTCATTCACGAACACCAAAATATGGAATATTATACTTCTATATTCATAGTGCAGTGGTCCTCAAATGGCAGACTGCAGGCCGTATCTGGACCTAAAGAAGCATCCAGACCTCAGAGATTAAAGGTTAAATGTTTAAAACAAAAAAAAATTATTATGACAAAGTTTGTTTAGCAGGCACAGTCATCCATCTTGACAGAGCCATGTGGTTTGTCTTATTCAATGGGGTAAAAGCAAACTAAACAAGGGTAGACAATACATCCTGAGCTTTTAAGGCAGAGGTAACTGGATAAATTCAGATTAAGGCAAAGGGAAAGGCATGTCTACGAGAAATTAGACCTCGCTTACACCTGATTCGTCTGCCGAGCTTTAGGGTCTAATGAAATACACACTTCAGCAGAGAAACAGTAGTATGTGAATAATTAACAATGGCCATGCAGTTAGTGAGACAAACTAATTCAGTAAAGATTTTAGTGAAGTCATCGCAATAAGTAGACACACAATCATGTCTTTATTCACCTTACGAGAACTTTAGCAAGGCCACTATACCCGTTCGACTATAGCTGCTGCAGAAGTCACAACATATCTGCCAAAAGACTAAAGAGGCCCATACACTCTCTTGCTTCACCTGTAGCCTAAAAATAATTATTAATTTAGTTTATGTTTTGGCCTTTTGAATGTTAATCAGCGTATTACTCTATTAAATTAGTTGAACTGCTGACATATTACAGCCTAACTTACCCAGTGTGCAGTTTTTTTCCAAAAATGTAAAATTACACACTATGGTTACAATTTTGTTACAACTAGCTAATGTTTTCAGCTAAAGGTACTCAATATGTAGCAATTTTGTAGTTACCAGGAGTTATGGAAACATTATATTCACTTGAAGTTGGGTTTCTATCTACCTAATGAATCTAATTCCAGTATTCACACTCCTCTCTATTTTTGGTCTCCACGATTTCCTCAGGGAAATGAGTGCTAAAAATATCCACCTGCTAGTTTATACTTCTTGTTTAGTGTAGGGCAATGAGTTGGTTTTTCAGAGGCCAAAACCGGGAGTATGAGAATGTTAAGTTAACCAAAAGACGAAGAGATGTCACCTAAAAGATGCTTGATGTATGATGTAAAACTGTTATAATAATGGTTATATCCACATTACTATGTAAGTATTTTGTAGGTAGTGTTGACTGTCTACTAACTTTATATATTGTACTAAGTCATATTAAACTATCACTAGCTAATAACCATATTTTATGGTTGTATGTCATATATACACATACAGTATATGACATATACATGGCATATAAAATGTGATAAAATACACAAAAAAGTCCTTCACAAGTAGTTTCAGCATTATTACATTTGAATATATTTTTTGCTTTATTTTAGGATGTTTGAATGAAACTTTTTTTCAGCTGCTGTAATACCTGAATTCCCCCCAGGGAACAATGAAGTCTCATCTTCTCACCTTATCTTGCAGAGCAAAACGGTGAAAAAAGCAGCTAACCACTGAATGTTTGGTATTTCTTCCTGATAAATGAATGTAATGATTAAAATAGCAAAGCTGTCAAATAAGTTTCTCTTGGTCAACTAATGAATTAACAGATTTCAGCACTAACATTTTTACACTTGTATAGTAATGTCCATATTGTGACAGCCACTGGCTCTTTCATTGCCGCTCTGCTGTATTGTTCTCTCTGCAGATTTCCTACAGGTAGAGATGTGTGGAGCCAACTAACTTGATGTTTTTCACTTGGGCAGACTGGGACTAGGTTATTTAGGATGGTTTAATCTGTCTCTTGATATGTACTGTTTTGGTTTTGGTGTTCTTTGTTTTGCGCCTCAGATACATCTAACACTACAACTGCAGGTGACTTACAGATTGCAGACTCATTTGATAAGATCATTTGTCTCAAGTGCAGTTAAAACATTGTTTAATTACTTTATTGTTAATTTTTTTTAACTTGTGTTGCCCCCTCTCTTTGCCACACTTAACTACTACAGATTAAATTTCATAAACTGCCATAATACCCATTATTTATTAATCCCCAAATACTTTTAAATCAAGTGTCAGTATTTGAAAATTCTGACTCTGAATCCACTACTCGTGTAATGTACTTGTGCCACGCTTTGAAACTTTACTCTCTTCATCTTTCTCCTTTTCTCTCTGTGTTCCCCTTCAGGGTTATTAATGTGTGTGCCGCACGTATTGTTTCACATATTCATGTAAATGTTTTTCGCACTAACATCTGGTATTGTGTCTTGGCTTTTGCGATTATGGGGTGCAATTTGTTCTTTAAATAGCACAGTACCCCAGCACATCCTGCCTTTGTAGACCATCATGACAGCCATCTGTCTCATTTGTGTTTGTAGATTGCAAGTAAACAGTGCATGTTCAGTGAAACAGAAAGAGACATTTGCCCTAATGATCTCCTGTGCAGCCTCTCTGTCTCTATAGATTTGTTGCAACCCACATCCATATGCTAAGGTGCTGTGTCCCTGAATTTGTCTTCTGAGACCAATCCAATACTGTCGACACGTTCTGTCTTTTCTTTGGACATATTCTTGTTCCAGCTAAAGTGGCCGTGTGTTCTCCTTGGACCATCTTGTACCTGTGTGAATGCATCCTGTGATTTCCACAGTGTTAGCAATTCAGTGAACATCCCAAGCCTTGTCTGCTCTGAACACCTGCAATTACTCTCACTGTCCTTAGTCTCCCAGAGCTCTCCTTTGCTGCCTCTCTTGCTCTCTATCTTTCTGCTCACATTTTCGTCTGGCTTACACACGGGAAGGAAAAAGACTAACGAGCACAAAGAGAAAAGGGTTGGAAAAGGCAGAGATGCGTGATTGATGATCAAAGAAGATATTAAAAAGAAACCGGAAAGAAGGAAAATAAAATAGGCTAAAATAATGAAACAGATAAAGGTAGGAGGTAAGGTAAGAATGAATCACTGCAGAGGACATTTTTTTATTTAAAAAGTATGCGTTATACAGCACCTGTTTTGGAAATGCCTGCACTAAATAAGCAATCTCAGCAACTTACAACAATAAGCAATCACTGATTTTTCTTTTGAGGGAAGCACACTAAATACATGTGCAGCAGGTGCATCATGCCTGCTGGTTTGAAAAAGAGGTGTGATCACAGCAAGTCAATTGTTTTTATAGGTCTGGACCCATAAAAAGAGTCTGCCAGGGTCAACACATTGGTGCCATTCACCTTTATTTCATTTTCAGACCTGGCCCTCCATGTTTAAGAAGTCTTATCTAGTTTTCTGCTGAAATGCTTTCCTCAACCACATGCTATGCAGAGAACGGTGTAAGTGGATGCAGATGTGAAAATTGTATTCTATCCTTATCCTGTTGTTGATATTCATTTATTCATTGCTTCTGTTGAAATAGTACATTTTGATGTTATGGTGTACCAAGATTCTGAGTCCTATCTCAGCCCCTGTGTCTAAATGAATGCAAAAACAATTGGATGGATAGATATTTTGTTGTGGTATTTGCAGGCACAGCCCTTGTGTTTTGGTCTCGCAAAGTTTGTGTTCTCATTGACACCGTCAGTAATAAATCTTGGTGCTATTACAGGCAGAAAAGCTGAGAACTCGCCTGCAGGATTTGGAGAAGCTTCTGGCTCATTTTGATTGCCGAGGTAGATTTGGGAAGCAGCACCACCTGCTGAAGTATCACATGTCCAGACTTTATGAGCATGAGCACCAGAGGGAGGATACTCTACCAAATGCTCTGGAGGATTTTCTGGCCTTCCAAGGTAACAGCAGCCAGAATCCAAAATAAATCCCTTTGGCCTGTCAGTCCTTTTAATGTTTCTTCCGTGGTCACAACATCTGAAGAGACACTTGGCAGGCTTTGCTTTGTGAAACATGAATTTCTTTTATGTGCCATTGTAACTATTGTGTCACATTTTGGCTGTGAGATGATAACATGCCATATCAGCACATACAATACCAGCCAACATGGCTAAGAAATTTGACACCGCCTCTGGCATTCTAGAAATGGGCTGATGCTCTGTTTGTGTCTCCTCAGTGTGATGCTGTTACAGAAACAACACAACAAAGCGATTAAATCAGGAAGCAGGCAACAATACAAACCTCTCCCAATTACTTTAACACAATGCTAATACATCCTCATTATCTTTGGAGGGGAAAGGGCTTACAGGCTCAGCTGCACAGGCCAAATGGAGACAAATCATAACAATATAGAACAAGGCGCCGTGTGACCAACTTAATCCCTATTTATATGACAGGCGGTGCATCTCTAATCCCTGGTTTATAATGATTATAGTTGCAATCAGGATAACAGTTGTCTAACAATTCCCTCCTCCCTACACCCACATACTTCCACACATGCTCTTTTAGACATTGGGTGGCCCAGTAATAATTTAATGACTATGTTGGAGCAACAGACTTGCTGTGTAGGCACACAGAGACAGAACAGCACACAGTGGTGCACACACACTCGAGATACTGTATCTTATTTTAAAACGCACAAAGACAAAGAAAAAAGTACAGTATGTCACAAAATGAGCCAACAAAGATCCAGGCACATTTTTCTATGTTCTAGACAGCTACTGCATGCAACCATTCAGATTAGAAACTGCTTAGAGTACAAACTGTGACTGACAAAAGTGTTAACATCTGGACATAATTCCATATGGTTTTTTTTTTATTTTTCATACTACAAACAGAGAGATGTGAAGGATGGGCATCTGAATCCACACAGTCCGTGAGAGAGTTGTGTTAGAATACAGCACACTAGCTACAAGGAGTCCGAAGAATAATATTTTTGCAGAAATAGTTTGTGAACAGCTTAATGTGGTTTTATTTGCTTTATGCTCTTTTCTTCTTTCAGAGGCACGGGAGGCCTTCATAAAACAATTTTCCTTGCTGGAAACTTCTACAGGCACACTCTTAGCCCAGCTGTATGGTATTACAAATTCTTTGAACTGCAACATCAGCATGACAGAGAGAGAGGGGAAGGAAAATGATGAAGGGAGCAGAGGTGTGTGTCAAACCTTCACAGATACTGTGTTCATGATCAGAGCATCTCAGAAACAGCTAAAGCAGGCAAGACTGGACCTGGACAACATGGTAGGCAAATCAAACACAGTTTATCTTCAACTTTCTATCACTGTTTCACATTTATCCTAGGTATTTCACTGCACAGAATTCTCTGGATCGCTCTAATATAATCATTCACCCATTCCTCCAGTGTGCTGATGTGATGTGTATGATTTCTATTCCTTAATATGGGATGTTCTAGTTTACTGTTGTTGGTAGAGTTTCTTTGTATAGATCCACAAAGAACCCCTAAAGCAAAGCGATAGTTTTCTACCCCCCTTCACACCACCACCTTTCGTACTGAGTGGGAAACTCTTGCCTCAAAAGCAAAATACAAAGACTGTTTGATGGACTCTAAAATTAACAACTTGTACTTTACCCACCATGAGAATTTTCTTCCCAATGCTTGCAGGAATCTATTATGGATAGTGCGGCTATGTTATGTAGGTTCGTGGAGATGAGAGAACTTGTTTTGCCAGTATATAGCTCTCTATTTCTGATTGTGTGTCTGTGTGTTTGCTTAGAAATACCTCCATACCCCTTATCACTTGGGCAAGCCTGAAGCAGCAACAATTTAATTCTATATTAATAAGCAGAACAGCCCCTCAAAATGAATGAAAATGCTAGTGTGGCAATTGTTGATTCAGTTTCCTCATTTGTATTTGCATTTTTTCAAATTAAATGTCTCTTGGGGAAGGATTCTCCATTTGACTGTATCCACATTACATTTATCATAACAAAACTTCAGGGGATTTATTCTGTGGGAAGTTTTTCTATATGTCCCTGTTTTGAATTTGTATTATTTAAGTGGAGAACTTTAATAGAGCGGAGTTGTATTCTTTTCAAATTTAAAACAAACCGCAGACCACCATGTTGAGGCAGAACCATGACTGCTTTTCTGGACTGCACCCAGGTTTTTCTAGCAGCTTTCACACAGATCCAATATTCTCTGAGCAGTCAGCTCAGTCTAAAAAAACTCTCCAGTCAGCTGTAGTGTGAAAAATCCCTTAATTATTAAATTGAGTCTTTAGCTCATATGATTTAATTAAACTTGTCAAAACAGTTTGAAGTCTCTTCAATGCCAGACATGGATTTCTTCCCTTCTTCGGATTTGTTCAGCGTGTTGCTTTTCCTCTACATATTTTTAATAGATCATTCCCTTTGAGGTGTTGTCAGGACCTAACAAGTGGAACATTATGGTCAATGACTCACAGTTCCTCATGAAAAGGTGAGTCATGTCTGTGATCTATTAGTAACTAATTATGAGCAAAGACCACTGTAGTAATCTGTGAAATTTCATCTCTCCTGGCTTATTTGTTTTTGTTTTGGCCCCTAACATCATAGTTAGGTGTCCTTAGGTGATCGGAGTAGCAGCACCTTTCTATAGGAGTTAGTAGAAAAGGGCATTGGTGCTGAAATTCAGTTAATCTCTTTTTGGCTCTGTGTTATTGTTTGTTATTCCATGTTACTTACATTCTCCCTTTGTCTTCCTCTCTTTTTGCCTTGTAGTCACAGAGAAATTGCAGATGGCATCGAGGCCGTAGCCAGCAGAGCAATAAGAGCTTCAAAACAGACCTTCAGTTTCCTGATGGATCTACTGCAGGACAACTCCACAGAGGAGTATATCAGCAACCTAACAGTGCAGTGAGGACAAAAAAATGAACCCAAGCACACACCCACACAGACAAGCCCAGGCAAAAAGAATGTCTCCCATTCACATAAAGCATACTGTATTGCAAAATCCCAACAAGCTGCTTGTCCCTGGATTATTGCACTTTTGCAGTATATTTCTAACAAAGTACACCTATCCCTGCATTACAGCTCAAGTTTCTCTTCTTCACAGCTGGCTTTTAAAGCACACTGGAGTTTAGGAATAAGACATTTAGCCACAGGGGGACAGCTTCTCTCCCACTGTAAGCCTATTGCTTTCTTGGATTTGCCGCACGCTTGCTGCATCTCCTAGCGTGTGATTGCTCTGAGGATTATCCTGAATTCTAGACAGAATGATGCAAAAAGCCCTCCGGTGGCCACGACGAGTGCAGGAAGCGAAAAACTCAAAATTGATTACCCCCTTCTAACAGTAGTCAGCTTGGTTCAGGAGAGTTCTGTTAATCTTTGGCGCTGGTGCTGTATGACAGCGTGTGTGTGTGTATATGTGTGTGTGTGTGTATTTGTGTGTCACTTTATAGGATGTGAACTGAGCAGTTTATGCACAGATGGGCAGCATAAAATTGCATTCTCCACATATATTTCCCCATGTGTTGGTACTTAGGGAGATCAGATGCTTTTTTTAGGTGGAACAGCTATAGAACCAGAAAAGTGATAACAGTATTCAATAACAATAGACTTATATTACTGGGCCACTGAAAAAAAAAACTGTGTCTTTCACAATACTTGAGACCTGAGACAGTTTCTTATTTGATCTAACTTTGCAATAACAATCTGGATTTGAAAGGTGCATTTACAGTATGTGTGTATCTACACAGAAAAGTATTTTTTAATATTTTATCAATGTTGAATTAGTTAGTGTGAAAATTCATTATTTTTAAGGGCACAGAAGTGCGAGTGCTTGTGCAAACAGGAGTTGAAAAAAACACACACACACATGCTGTGATTTTTTTTTAAAGTATCTGTTATGCTGAAGCAAAACAGAAGGAATATTATATTATATTATATATACTCCTGTATATGTGATAAAATGGCTCTTTACCTTCTACAGCACCTGTATAAGACCTCTCATTAAGTCATTATACTTTCTTTTTACTCGCCTTGGCACAGCAAAGCCCTTTGTGAATCTAACTGCACAGTATCTCTCTAATATCAACATTAATAAATCAAATGAGCAGAAGACATTCTGATGCGTTCAAAGTGGCTATTGCATTATATTTAATTTCATTTCATCTCTTCTATTTCAGAATAACACAAATGCAGCAGCAGAAGGAGAACCTGACAGTGCAGGTGAATGATACTGTTGCCAAACAGCTGCACCTGGAGGGGGAAGTTGCTAGTATAAAACTTGCCCTGGGTAACATCACATCATCCTTACATCAGCTGGCTCTGACAGATGCCACCCCATCACCACAGCCTGACCAAACAGAGCTCAACCAAACATATCCGAGCAACAATACAAAAGAGGTCAGTTTGTGGTACAGATGATTTTTTTTTTACATTTCAACTGTAGAGCCAATGAGCAATCAGTTTGTGTAATTAATGCTGGTATCATAGTAACACATTTTATATTATAAACTACTCTGGCATTATATGCTGCTCAAAGGATTTGAGTTTTTCAAGAGCAGTTTGATTAACTACTGGAGCATCTATGAGCATAAAAGATGCTGGAAAATCACAGAAATAGGCTAATGTGCATAAGGTCTTGTATGAGGCTGTATTAACCAAAGCACTGAATTTGTGTCTCCCTGGTTCCTGTTTAGTGGGGTGAGGACCTGCTAAAACAGACAAAAGAGCTGGACCAGCAAATTCAGACCAAAGACGATCTCATCAGTAAGATCAGAGGTAGAACAGAGACTCTAAAAGAGGCTGCCAGTGAAAAGATGGGGATAGTGGAAAACATCACTGAGGTGACTATACCTACTGCAGCATGTTGGATTATGATTGTATGTGTTAAATATTACACATGCTAAACATTAGCATTAACTTTGTGAGCATGTTAACATGATGATTTTAACATTTATCTTGAAGTATTTTCTTGAAAAATACTCCACTACAAGTAAAAAAAAACACTTTAGTTTTTCTACTCAAGTAAATGTACACGCTAAATTTTACATTACTAAATTTTACTGTGAAAAAGTAAAAAACTGTGAACTTTAAGCAACGTAGAATTTGCTGCTGTTGATAACATAAATGTAAAAGTCTAGTCCAGAATAGTTTGACAAATCTCAAAGGTCAAAATTATGGTAAAATGTGTGGTTGCCTACAGACTGTGGAGAAAAAACAGCAGTCGCTAAATGTTGGGCTGATTTTACACACCTTATGTAGTAAATAATACTTCAGCACTTTATGAATTTACAGTAAGAATCTAAAACTGCAAAGAAATCACTAGTAAGTAATCCTGGTAAAATAAATGTAGTGGAGTAAATTACAATACTTTCCCCTGATTTGCAGTGGAGTAAAAGTAAAAGCAATTAAATGGAAATACTCCAGTAAAGTAGAAGCAATGTACTTGAGTAAATGTACTTAATTACTTTCCAATTCTGCTCAAAGGACCGCTCAAAGAGCTGCTATGGCTCCAGCCACCATTGATTGCCATCCACCCACCAGTTTACACTACATTAAAGCTTTTGATACTCTTTATATACACATGGCTACACTGGAGTCATGTTTTCATCCTACTTGTGTCTTTCTGAAGCTCCAAGCTCATGCTCAAGGAGCAAAAGTCGTGGCTTTGTCATCAGTGGTGACGGGAAAAGAGGTGGAATCAGAAGCTATCACGCTGCACAGAGAACTAGAAAGTGAGCTTTTTTCTTTTTATCTGTCTAAGTTGTTGATCTTCTTCACTCTCTTTGCTGTCTGCCTTGTATTATTGTTTTTGTTGAGCAGCCAACTGAATTATTTTTCTCAAATTGAAATGTCAAATACTGAGACAGAAAACAAACAAGAGCTACAGATTCAAGTATTACTATAATAAATGTGTCATCACCATTGTGATGTTTTGACCCAGTTGTCATGCATTAAGCTGTGCAGCAGATGCTTACGTGGAAAATGTGATGGAGTGCAATGTTTTGGAATTTTTACGGCGTCAACTTCATGAGTAAAGTGTTGGTTCTTTGTGATACTTGTAGAGAAACTTAAGTAGCTTTGGCTGCTATAGTAAACAGAACAGAACAAGTAGATAATAGATAATGAAAATATTTAAAATTCATTAAGTAAGTACACAAAAATTAATCTGAATATAGTTTTTAAATAATTCTGAACAACCTTGATTTTAATCATGATCTTAAGATCTATTTTTGTCCCAATCTTGGCTCAGACATGGTGAGGGAGTGGCCCCATGAGCAGGCCCAAACTAAGGCAGCAATGAAAAAGGAGAGACCCCTCGAGGAAAAAGTTCTAGCTGATGTCAGGAAAAAGGTGTCACAGATTGAGAAGATGCTAAAACCGGCATTGGAAAACACCACCCTCTCCAGCACCACAAAAGAGGCGGAACAAACAGCAAATGTTGTCTCAAAGGTATGTGTTTGATTTTATTAGCCATAATATCAAAGTGGCTTTAGGTGCAGTATAATACTTTTGGATGGATTGCAGTAAAATTCTGTTCAGTTCAATCCAATTTTGACATTTATGGTCCCCGAGGAACACTCAGTGTGACATTTGTGATAGACTTGAATCTAGTTACAATCCAGCAAGCTCTAGTGCCTCTCTGAGGCTTACATTTACCTACATTTTTTTGTAAACTGTCTTGACAGTTTCTGGATGGATTGCTATGAGCCTTTGTGCAGACATTCATGGTTACCAGAAGGTGAAACATAATAAATGACAACAACTTTTACCAAAACAAAATATTTCTACATCTACGAAAAGGATTGGTGCAAATTTTGGTACAGGAATTTGTGGTGAACTTCCCTTAACCATGTCACCGTGTCATGACATTTGGTCATTTGTGAACAAACTTTGCGTGCAGGAATCCAAGGCCATTCTGACGCAGGCCAAACATACCAGAACTGCATCTGCACACCTTAGCTCCCACATAGATTCTGCTTTGCAGCTGCTGGCTGAGCAGGAGATGGTAATTGACGCAGCAAACTCCCAGACCCTCTCAGAGGTACTTACCACAGACATATACACATTTGAACAGCAGAATCTACGTACATTGATCTGTACTTTAAGCTACTTTAGATTATCTCTTCTTATTCCCAGCCCAAGTTGTCTCTGACCAACATAAAGGATGATATGGAAGCAGCCAAGCTCCAGTTAGAAGTCTATTCTGTTACACTATCTGAGTTAATGAACAAGATCGGTAAGTACTGCTGATCATAACTATTTTTGTGGATACATTTCAGTGTATAAAAATAATGTTCATTTCTGAACAACTATTATCTAACCTAGTTGTTCAAACCCATTTTCTGTATAATGTATTGTACAATTTGCAGAATCAAGAAGAAAGGCAGGGATTAGGCTCTTTCTGGTCAAAATGCTTGAGGGAATAATGATCAAATCACTGTAATTAGACCATCAGGCAGGCTGATCCACCATTCAAATATCTGGATTGGTATTTACAAACCACAATCTGAAGAACAGAAACTATTGAATCCCCTGCTTCTTCTTTCTCCATCTGTTGTCTCTTTTTCATGTCTGCACCAGATGGGAACGTACCGCTGGAGCGCTTTGACCAGATCTTGAATGAGACAGCGCGTCGTCTGAGCATGCTTCGTGGGAGTGTGGAGAGTCCGACACTAGCCTTGAAGCTCCAGAAGCTGAATTTGGCTGCTAAAGAACAACAGAGTCGGCTGTCCCTCATTGAACAGGACCTGCAGGAGATTACAGAGGAGAGAGACAGTCTCAGGGATATTGCCTTAAACTTGCCTCAGTCCTGCCCCCAGGCCACAGGAGCAGGCAAGGGCTAGCTACCATAGACAACAGAGATTAAGTCATTGATAAGACATTTGGACATCAGAGAAGTCTGCAAGAATTTTGTTAAAGAAAGAGCCAGTTGTCATTTTTATTTGGCTTCAAAACAAAAGAAAGTTAGTCATATCCTTTCCCTTTATTCTGTTCTTCTCTGATCCCAACTTTTTCCTAAAGGCACAATTTATTTTATCATCCCAGTGCAATACCACACACACATTTCCCCCGAACAGGAGACTTCTTCCCTGTGATTTACACATAATCTTCATTCCCCCCTTTTTTGTTTCTGTTCTCTCTTTTTTTTCCTCCACAACCAAACTTTAATTTCACTATGAATAATAACCAGGCATTCTGAACTGCTAGAGTGCACTGTCAAGTTTAAAGCAATGCTGATTTCCCTTTGTGGGGGTATAAGGTGTGTCTGAGTGCTCCTTCAGACTGACACATCCATTTACACTTGAGTTATTTTTCATCACTCTAGCTTAATTAACAATTAGTCCTCTTGGACTCAGTGGGATTCAGGTCAGGCTTCAACAGCACACAACCAGGTTTCAGGATACTTACATCTCCTACCTCTGTTTTTGTGCTTTCTCCATTCTTTTCTTTCTGTGTCATCAAATTCCCAAACATCCACTGTGTTATGGTCATGGTCAGTTATATTGTCTGGTTCAAGAACCAAAATGTTAAATCAAATGATGGTTTTATAGCACATACTCTAATGGTAAAACTCTTAAAGTAATGGCATACCCACATTATCTAAGAGAAACATTTCTATTATTATAAATGCTGAATAACTGAACAGGTATCAGACTACTAACTACCAGTTTAACATCTACACCTACTTATAGTCATTTTAATCATGTTTTGGGCGTGTAAAGCC